>JBBPBR010002008.1:0-14593 GCA_037974775.1 Cicer pinnatifidum | reverse complement strand
AAATTCATGAATTTCTCATCTCAAGCATTCGTAAAGTCCACTTCCGTTTCAAAATACAAATCGTAGAACATTTTAATGTTGATCAAGCAATAAAAAGCATTAAGCATAGAGATGAGAAAAACAATTCAATAAACTCATTCATATAACTAGAAATCAAATCAGAAAAATCAGGGTTTCATCTGGTTACACTCATCCCTAACAAATAGGGTTTAGTTACTCATGGAAGAGATACCAAAGATAAGGATTAAAGAAGAATTACAAGAATGATTCATGGATGATTCTTGATAAAACTGCTTCAATGGCGTTAGAAACGGTCGTCTTTGAGTGTCTATGCTAGGGCACAAGTCTCCCAAGTTCCCAAGAGTCAAAAAGATCTCTAAACAATAAAAAATTGTGTTTTTATGAATGCTGATGCGCGTCACGCGCCCCAGGCGTGGTCTTTGCGCTCCGGGCGCGTATTGACAGTAATGAATGGCTGGAAATGCGCTCCAGGCGCGCAGGGCGCGCTCCAGGCGCACAGCATCTGGTGTCTGACGTATTTTGCATTTTGCTCATCTTTCGGGTATGAATTTGGTCCCGGTGTCTTCATGAAAGTTGTAGATATGGATCTTATATTGCATTAGCACTTCGATTGACTCCAATTGGACATCTAGAACTCCAGATATGGCTGAAATACTTCATATAGGTCATGTTGATTTCTCACCAAAATTCAGCACTGCACTAAAACAAAGTAACAACGCAAAACTACGAAAAATATCTACTTAATTAAGCAAATAAGAACAAAAAGATTTCATTAAATCAAATAACTAAAATCAACAAAATATATTAAATAACTCATTAAATTAACTAATGATTAAAGATAAATAAGACTAAAATCAATAAAAATTATGCATATGATCAAGAGTCATCACAACCCCAAACTTAATCTATTGCTTGTCCCCAAGCAACAACTAATTTCAAATTTGGTGCAGTTAAAAGCAAACTTAAAATCAATTTCTCAATTCAAATCAAACTCAATTCTCAAAGTTTCAGCTACTACAAAACATCCATCATACTCTATGGTTGCTTACAAAAATAATAAGGTTTGTACACCTTGGCATTCATTTATCAAATTCAACTCTCTCTTCACACAATCTCACCAAAATTTCTCTCAAGTGTTTAGAAGGGTTATGAATTTATCACTCAAATCCTAGAGAATGTATCACGCTACCATAGGCTTGAAAAAATTCTAGTTAGCAATCACAATGCAGCAAACACATACATTTTTGGAGGACTTTCGGGTTGTAATGGGGCTTAGGTAAGGGTAGAACATTTTAGGATAGTAGGCTTTACTACTTGGAGTTAGGCATATATTTCCAAATTATTCTACCATTTTTTTTTTCACCTTTTCATTATGGAGATTCTCAAACATTGACCAAAGAACCAAGAAGATATTATTTATCATTTTTTTGTTTTTTTTGTTTTTTCTTCTTTCTTCTTTTTCTTTTTCTTTTTTCTTTCTTTTTGTGAGAATCACCACCCCAAACTTAAAAGGTTGCTATCCCATGATCAACCCCAAACTTAGAATTTGATCAAGACAAGACAAAAAATTTTCTACCTAACTCCAAGTAAGGTGATGTAATTGAAGTAGGGTTTTTGTTTTGTAATGTGGCTAGTAACCGAAATAAAGGGGCAAGGCTCAAAGGGGCCAGCAAAGGATAACATTTTCATAGGGTAGTTAGAAAGGCTCAAACGACCAAATAAAATTGCCTCAATGTATGCATAAATTACAAGTGATGCAGGTCAGAATTAGTGCAAGTTTTGAAGGGATAACACATGTCTGGATAATCACACAACAAAGAATTTAAGTGTTTAGGCTCAAAAGCTCACAGCTAGGATAATAAGAAAGAGTATGAACTATTTAAATGATGCCAAACATGCCACTACAAAATTTATTTAGTGTTTTTTTTAAAATGCGAGTTAGACTTCAACAACCAAGCAGTAATCAACAATGCATGAATTAGTGAAACTTATCGACTCTAGCAATGATATGAGCAACGAAATATAGTTTAAATTTCAAAATCCCAAACATAAAACTTAAGATCAAATGCAAGTTGTTAATAATTCTTCATCATAGTGCACGTTTACACACAATTAGAAAGAAACAAATTCAAATAACAAAAATAAGATTGCAAAAATTAAAAGTTACCTCTACATGTGGGTTGCCTCCCACGAAGCGCTTCTTTAAAGTCATTAGCTTGACGCCTCAACTATTGTCAAGGTGGCATATATGACAAGAAGACCACATCATCCTACTTCTTCTTTTTTTTTTTTGGTAGAAATTCCATGAACTTGAGAAATAAAAGATGTTGTTTCCATGTCCTTCTCAATTGGACATTGATGAACAAGGCATAGATTGAATCTCGAACTTTATCAATCTCTTCTTTTTTCTTTTCCTTGTTCATATTTTCCTCTTGCTTATCTTCTTCTACCACAACAATGAAATTATCTTCAATCTTCAACTTCTCCTCCATCTTCTCAAACTTAGCCACTTGCTCAAATAACCTCTCACATTGATTTTCAAATTTGTCAATTGAAACCATGTTATTCTTCATGAATTCAACCAAAACGTTCGTAACGTGAAAGTCTTTGTCATCTGATTCTTTGGATAGAATTTTAGGAGCTAGAATTTGTTCCCAATTTATCTTTTGAATGTAACACTCGATGTTTTCTGTAACTTTGAGAAAAAATATCTTTATATTCTATTAGTTCATCAAGGTCATCTAAACAACGTCCATTCTTATGTGCTTCTCCGCAAAAGTCACACCTAAGAGGCTTCCACGGAGGGATTTGAGGGTGATATTTTAAAAATGAATGGCTCAAGATTTGCCCCTCAATCATGCGACATATACCCAATATAAGACAAGTATCACACTCTTCATATAATTGTAGTAGAATATCATCATCATAATCTTCCATGCTCTACAGCGCTTAGTTATCTCAAACAAAGAAGAGAAAAACCACTAGACATGACATTAGCAAGTTCAACAAATAAAAATAGAAGATAAAAGAATTTTTTTTTCTAAAAAATAAAAATCAAAAATTTTATTGCAGAGCAAAAATTTTCAATTAAGTAAATAAATTAAATTCAATAGTGATATGGCAATACCCAGAAACGGCGCCAAAAACTTGATAGCATTTCAGCAAGTGTACTGAATCGTTGCAAGTAATATTAAAACGGTATTACCGAGTGTCGAACTCAAGGATTGCGTTTTACTATTGAATTATATTGAATTACTAAAATTGAACAAAAAGTTTCCAGTTTGATTGAAATAATATTGAAAATTAAAAATTGTAATGAAACAATAATAGAATTGATCTTTTATAATGAGAAAAATGTCAGGGATGAGTTTCACTTCGAATCCAACCTTGGTGTCTAATTTGATCCTAGTTACTGAATTCCTTTATTGAATTATTACCGAATTCTCTTTATTATTCTTGCCCTAATGTCTTAGTGACAGAACCTTTAATTCCAAAGTAACCCCTAATTCCTTAGTAGATTTAAGATTAGAATTAAGCATTACCGTATAGAAATTCTTTTGTAAACTATTGCTTTGCAACTAATTTAATTGGTTTCATGACATGCATCTATCCCTAGACTACAAATTCATGAATTTCTCATCTCAAGCATTCGTAAAGTCCACTTCCGTTTCAAAATACAAATCGTAGAACATTTTAATGTTGATCAAGCAATAAAAAGCATTAAGCACAGAGATGAGAAAAATAATTCAATAAACTCATTCATATAACTAGAAATCAAATCAGAAAAATAAGGGTTTCATCTGGTTACACTCATCCCTAACAAATAGGGTTTAGTTACTCATGACAGAGATACAAAAGATAAGATTAAAGAAGAATTACAAGAATGATTCATGAATGATTCTTGATATAACTGCTCCAATGATGTTAGAAACGGCCGTCTTTGAGTTTCTATGCTAGGGCACAAGTCTCCCAACTTCCCAAGAGTCAAAAAGATCCCTAAACAGTAAAAAATTGCGTTTTTATGAATGCTGATGCATGTCGCGCGCCCCAGGCACTGTCTTTGCGCTCCGGGCGCGTATTGGCAGTGAACAATGGCTGGAAATGCGCTTCAGGCGCGCAGGGCGCGCTCCAGGCGCACAACATCTGCTGTCTGACGTATTTTGCAATTTTCTCATCTTTCCAGTCTGAATTTGGTCCCGGTGTCTTCATGATAGTTGTAGATATGGATCTTAGCTTGCATTAGCATTTGGATTGACTCCAATTGGAAATCTAGAACTCCAGATATGGCTGCAATACTCTATATAGGTCATGTTGATTTCTCACCAAAATTCAGCACTGCACTAAAACAAAGTAACAACGCAAAACTACGAAAAATATCTACTTAATTAAGCAAATAAGAACAAAAACATTTCATTAAATCAAATAACTAAAATCAACAAAATATATTAAATAACTCATTAAATTAACTAATGATTAAAGATAAATAAGACTAAAATCAATAAAAATTATGCATATGATCAAGAGTCATCACAATCCCAAACTTAATCTATTGCTTGTCCCCAAGCAATAATTAATTTCAAATTTGGTGCAGTTAAAAGCAAACTTAAAATCAATTTGTCAATTCAAATCAAACTCAATTCTCAAAGTTTCAGCTACTACAAAACATCCATCATACTCTATGGTTGCTTACAAAAATAATAAGGTTTGTACACCTTGGCATTCATTTATCAAATTCAACTCTCTCTTCACACAATCTTGCCAAAATTTCTCTCAAGTGTTTAGAAGGGTTATGAATTTATCACTCAAATCCTAGAGAATGTATCACTCTACCATAGGCTTGAAAAAATTCTAGTTAGCAATCACAATGCAGCAAACACATACATTTTTGGAGGACTTTCGGGTTGTAATGGGGCTTAGGTAAGGGTAGAACATTTTGGGATAGTAGGCTTTACTACTTGGAGTTAGGCATATATTTCCAAATTATTCTACCATTTTTTTTTCACCTTTTCATTATGGAGATTCTCAAACATTGACCAAAGAACCAAGAAGAGATTATTTATCATTTTTTTGTTTTTTTTGTTTTTTTTTGTTTTTTCTTCTTTCTTCTTTTTCTTTTTCTTTTTTCTTTCTTTTTGTGAGAATCACCACCCCAAACTTAAAAGGTTGCTATCCCATGAGCAACCCCAAACTTAGAATTTGATCAAGACAAGACAAAAAATTTTCTACCTAACTCCAAGTAAGGTGATGTAATTGAAGTAGGGTTTTTGTTTTGTAATGTGGCTAGTAACCGAAATAAAGGGGCAAGGCTCAAAGGGGCCAGCAAAGGATAACATTTTCATAGGGTAGTTAGAAAGGCTCAAACGACCAAATAAAATTGCCTCAATGTATGCATAAATTACAAGTGATGCAGGTCAGAATTAGTGCAAGTTTTGAAGGGATAACACATGTCTGGATAATCACACAACAAAGAATTTAAGTGTTTAGGCTCAAAAGCTCACAGCTAGGATAATAAGAAAGAGTATGAACTATTTAAATGATGCCAAACATGCCACTACAAAATTTATTTAGTGTTTTTTTTAAAATGCGAGTTAGACTTCAACAACCAAGCAGTAATCAACAATGCATGAATTAGTGAAACTTATCGACTCTAGCAATGATATGAGCAACAAAATATAGTTTAAATTTCAAAATCCCAAACATAAAACTTAAGATCAAATGCAAGTTGTTAATAATTCTTCATCATATTGCACGTTTACACACAATTAGAAAGAAACAAATTCAAATAACAAAAATAAGATTGCAAAAATTAAAAGTTACCTCTACATGTGGGTTGCCTCCCACGAAGCGCTTCTTTAAAGTCATTAGCTTGACGCCTCAACTATTGTCAAGGTGGCATATATGACAAGAAGACCACATCATCCTTCTTCTTCTTTTTTTTTTGGTAGAAATTCCATGAACTTGAGAAATAAAAGATGTTGTTTCCATGTCCTTCTCAATTGGACATTGATGAACAAGGCATAGATTGAATCTCGAACTTTATCAATCTCTTCTTTTTTCTTTTCCTTGTTCATATTTTCCTCTTGCTTATCTTCTTCTACCACAACAATGAAATTATCTTCAATCTTCAACTTCTCCTCCATCTTCTCAAACTTAGCCACTTGCTCAAATAACCTCTCACATTGATTTTCAAATTTGTCAATTGAAACCATGTTATTCTTCATGAATTCAACCAAAACGTTCGTAACGTGAAAGTCTTTGTCATCTGATTCTTTGGATAGAATTTTAGGAGCTAGAATTTGTTCCCAATTTATCTTTTGAATGTAACACTCGATGTTTTCTGTAACTTTGAGAAAAAATATCTTTATATTCTATTAGTTCATCAAGGTCATCTAAACAACGTCCATTCTTATGTGCTTCTCCGCAAAAGTCACACCTAAGAGGCTTCCACGGAGGGATTTGAGGGTGATATTTTAAAAATGAATGGCTCAAGATTTGCCCCTCAATCATGCGACATATACCCAATATAAGACAAGTATCACACTCTTCATATAATTGTAGTAGAATATCATCATCATAATCTTCCATGCTCTACAGCGCTTAGTTATCTCAAACAAAGAAGAGAAAAACCACTAGACATGACATTAGCAAGTTCAACAAATAAAAATAGAAGATAAAAGAATTTTTTTTTCTAAAAAATAAAAATCAAAAATTTTATTGCAGAGCAAAAATTTTCAATTAAGTAAATAAATTAAATTCAATAGTGATATGGCAATACCCAGAAACGGCGCCAAAAACTTGATAGCATTTCAGCAAGTGTACTGAATCGTTGCAAGTAATATTAAAACGGTATTACCGAGTGTCGAACTCAAGGATTGCGTTTTACTATTGAATTATATTGAATTACTAAAATTGAACAAAAAGTTTCCAGTTTGATTGAAATAATATTGAAAATTAAAAATTGTAATGAAACAATAATAGAATTGATCTTTTATAATGAGAAAAATGTTAGGGATGAGTTTCACTTCGAATCCAACCTTGGTGTCTAATTTGATCCTAGTTACTGAATTCGTTTATTGAATTATTACCGAATTCTCTTTATTATTCTTGCCCTAATGTCTTAGTGACAGAACCTTTAATTCCAAAGTAACCCCTAATTCCTTAGTGGATTTAAGATTAGAATTAAGCATTACCGTATAGAAATTATCTTTTAAATTATTGCTTTGCAACTAATTTAATTGGTTTCATGACCTGCATCTATCCCTAGACTACAAATTCATGAATTTCTCATCTCAAGCATTCGTAAAGTCCACTTCCGTTTCAAAATACAAATCGTAGAACATTTTAATGTTGATCAAGCAATAAAAAGCATTAAGCACAGAGATGAGAAAAACAATTCAATAAACTCATTCATATAACTAGAAATCAAATCAGAAAAATAAGGGTTTCATCTGGTTACACTCATCCCTAACAAATAGGGTTTAGTTACTCATGGAAGAGATACAAAAGATAAGGATTAAAGAAGAATTACAAGAATGATTCATGGATGATTCTTGATAAAACTACTTCAATGGCGTTAGAAACGGTCGTCTTTGAGTGTCTATGCTAGGGCACAAGTCTCCCAAGTTCCCAAGAGTCAAAAAGATCCCTAAACAGTAAAAAATTGCGTTTTTATGAATGCTGATGTGCGTCACGCGCCCCAGGCGCGGTCTTTGCGCTCCGGGCGCGTATTGACAATACTGAATGGCTGGAAATGCGCTCCAGGCGCACAACATTTGCTGTCTGACGTATTTTGCATTTTGCTCATCTTTCGGGTCTGAACTTGGTCCCGGTGTCTTCATGAAAGTTGTAGATATGGATCTTCGATTTCATTAGCACTTGGATTGACTCCAATTGGACATCTAGAACTCCAGATATGGCTGAAATACTCCATATAGGTCATGTTGATTTCTAACCAAAATTCAGCACTGCACTAAAACAAAGTAACAACGCAAAACTACGAAAAATCTCTACTTAATTAAGCGAATAAGAAAAAAAACATTTCATTAAATCAAATAACTAAAATCAACAAAATATATTAAATAACTCATTAAATTAACTAATGATTAAAGATAAATAAGACTAAAATCAATAAAAATTATGCATATGATCAAGAGTCATCAAGTACCTAGGGAGATCAAATTCTTTCATAATTTTGGAATATATCTGACATCATTCAACATTTGCATGCCACCAATGTCTATAGCAATTTTAATCTATCTCATTCCAATGATAGCACATACTTTATCATCACCCAAATAAATAAAACCAAAATTTCCTATTTTGGATGTGGTAAGCCACTCCCATGCGACATTATGTGGTAAGAACAACCCGATGGAAGAATCCATACTTTTGCGCACTTGTTATCGACCTTCTCCCTAAGATTCCCCAAATCAAAGACTATTTCTTTGTAGGTATTGATATGTTGTTGAAAATCGGATTCTTGCTTCACAAGAAATTTGTTCGTGAGCTTTTTGCATAGATACTGACTTTCCAATTTCTCCCAAACCTCTTTTAGAGATTCTAGGTTTATAATATGATACATCACTTCATCTAATACACATAGAAGAATCATGTCTTTAAGTTTATCCTTCATCTTTGTGCAATCAAATTATGCCATGTCTATAGGTTTCTCCCCACACAACATCTTTTGAAGACTTTTTTTGTGCCAACAGATCGTTAACCCTTCATTGCCATAATGCGAAGTTTCTCATTCCATCAAACCTTGCCACTTTGACTTTCGCACCAGAGTTACTTGTCATCTGATACCAATTATTAAAACAACAACACGATCTTAAAATAATAAAGTGATAATTTATAAATAGGAATGCAAGAAATTTGTTAACGAAGTTTGACCAATGATGCCTAAGTCTCCAACTACATAGCAACAATAGTTTCATATTATTAGATAAATGAATTACGATTTACATAGTACAAGTTGTTCTTAAATATTAATAACAAGATTTAGATTACAACAATGCTCATAAACCATACTACGGGGAGCTATCGTCCTCACTCCCTAGTTTCCCCCACAACAAATAGTGTTGCCAAATCACCCACTTGATACCTATTAGTCATACTCAGTCCTTGCTTATATCCAAATTTCTCCATTATAATATCAAAAAACTCCTTCCTTATATTTGGTCTTCTATTACTCTCTATTCAAGGTGCATTTTCTTTCATTATCCTCTGTTCACATTTATTTGGTCTTCCATTATTCATTGACATAAAATTGAAAATGCTATTGAAATTGCAAGGTGAAAAAGACAACAAGTTGATACTCTTTTAAGAAAAAAGATTTGTAAAATTGATGCCACTTTTAACCATCCAAATAAAAAATGCAATATTTTACCATTACAACTCTTAATTACCCAAAAAGAAATCTTAAAAATGCAACATTTAACTAGCAAAATAAAAAATGCAACATTTTACCAAAACACCTTAAAATACAACCTTTAACCATCACACGTCCCCAAAAATGAAACATTATAACTAAGAAAAAACACAAACTTCAAAAATTAATATCTCTTTGAAGAGAAATAGAAAAAGAAAAAGATGAAGATCAATTTACCTTGCTTGAAGAACAAAAGGTTTGGAAGAGGGTTAAAGAAGAAGAAAAAATAGATGAAGATAGGAGAAGAAGAAGAAGAAGAGAATCTTAGTGGTTTGTTTGATTTTTGGGTGATGAGAGAAAGAAGAAAATTGTGATTTTTGTTATAAGAGAAGAAATAGATTAGAGAGGATAAAAAAAGGAAGAGAGAGATGGAAGGTAAAATATGGACAAAATGAGTGAAAATAGGATGATGTGTCATCATTTGAAGAAAATAAATTGGGATTAAGTGAGGGTATTTTTGGATTATCAAGGTAGTGTTTTTTTTAGATAGATAGGAGATTAAAATCTTCAATTTCAACAAAGTGGCACCTAACTACCCACGATTGCTTATGGCACGGGTCTCTTCTAGTTTAATCGAGGTCTTAAGTTTGAATCTGAACTTAAACTTGCAACAACATTAAAACTCTTAGGAAGATTTTGCCTCTCATTTGAGTTCCACTAAACTCGAAGAATTAGTTTTTGTGTAATACTCAATTTATGCCCAAAAAGTGTCACCTAGCCAAGATCATGTGATTTGATTAAATTATGGTTTTTATTGACAAATCAAATATTTAACGATAAAATAATTTTGTTGTTTCATAAACCATATCACTTTTTATACGTAATTTTTCTTTTAACAAACAAAATATATTTTTATACTATACTCATATATGACTATTGGATTATTAAAAATATTTAACTTCAACTATAATTATTTCTAAAATTGTTGGATGTAATTTGTCAAATGTGTAAACATTTATTCACTGTTGCCAATGTATAAAAAGTTAAAACTGATCTCTTTCAAATGATTTTACACAGAAATCAATGAGTTATCTATTGTATCATATGTTAGGGGTGGACAAAGGGCGGGTCCGGACACTTTCGGGCTCAATTTCTGAATCTGGTCCAATCTACGGGTGGTCAAAAGAGACCTAATTTCGTCCATTTAAATTTTCGGTTTGAACGGGTGTCGGGTCAACGGTACGCAGGTCTTACGGGTGGGTAGATTCGGGTCAGACACTTTTTGAACTATGTAGCATTTGTTTTCTAAATTGATTTTTTTTCAATAAAGTCCATAATTTTTTTAGACCATTCAAAAAAGTTTGGCCCAATAAATTTTTTTGGTCCAATAAAATCTAAAATTCTTTTTGGCCCATTCAAAAAAATTTGCCCCAATTAATTTTATCAAGCATTTTTATATTTATTTAAGAGGTTAATTTGAGTAAAACAATTTTGTTAATTTATTCCTTCATTATTAAATTATTTTTGACTCAGTTTTCCTTTGTTAACCTTATTTAATTTACTGTTAACCTTTTTACAATGGAAAACTAATCAGAATAATTATATTTTCATTGATCAATATATTAATCTAATTTTGTCTCATTTTTAAATGGATTGATGATGAACTATCAGACCATAAATCAACATAAGATTCAAATCTTCAATGATAAACCTACACATATAACATATTTTAAATTAGAAACCAAATTACTAAGAATAGATGAAATGTAATTAAAATAAAATAAAAAACAGAACTCTTAAACAAATTATAATCAATATCCAAGCCTTAAACTTGAAATAAAATTATGACGAGCATTATACATTTTTTTAGGAATAAAAAAAAACTTAACATTTTAAACTAACCGTAATCAGTAATACACAGAAAACTTGTAAATGTTCTTTGAAGAACATGCATAATAACAAAACCCAGAAACCCTAAGTCTTAAACAAAATACAAAAATGGCAAAAATCCTAAGTCTCAACTCTAAAATCAAAACCTAAAAAAACCTTGTCAAAAGACATCATAAACAAAAAAATAAAAACATTAAAAGATATAACCTTTAATAACAAATGTATGGTGATACTTCAACCTCTCAATACATCAAGTTTGTTCGATTATTAACCTAAACAATAAAAATAAATACATGTTAGCCAAATATGTTGAACGAAAATGAGAGCCCCAAATTTTAAAGACAAAAAAAAAACTACAAAATAACTAAAATGATGAAGGATGTTAGACTTACAATGGAACCACAACAAACATAAATTGGAACGAAAACGAGAGGATCTCAAAGAGAGAACTGAAGAAAACAAAGGAGTTAGGGTTTAAAGATGGAAACAACAAAGAGGAACGAGTGAGTTGTGTGGAGGCGAAATGACATTCTAGGGTTTGAAGCTCCCTCCAGTCCTGATGAGTTTTCCAGTTCCTGATTATTTTGTCAACAAAAATGAAGAACAGCTCAATCAAGTGTTGGAAGCTCCCTCCAGTCCTGATGAGTTTTCCAGTTCCTGATTAATGGTATGTTTGTTTAATGATACAACATAACTAAAAATGTAAGCTTTTTGTTTAATGTAAGCTTCATTACCAAGCCTAACAACATTATCTTTGTGATGCAGAGTGCTGCAAACAGACAACAAATTAGTTTTCAAGACTTAATTTAGGCTTAGGTTGCATGATTGAATTATATATGTGGTGTATTGTTCCTCTCAGACATAAGCTTCTGCTATATGGACCTTTGATAAATCATGCTCGTACATGTAAAAATCAGATAGCTGAACATTTTTTTGTATTGTTCGTACGTGAATTATTTTCAAATGAAACTGAAATTATTTTATTTAGGAAAAACAGAACTGTAATTGGATGCTCCTTTTCTATTTTAATTTGTGTTGAACAATATGTGCTTGACCCATATTTTATCGTTTTGCGATTACTTTGCTTCCACAGTTCTCATATGATTATTTGTTTATGATAATTAAACCATATGCAGCTAGCATTAGATTGTTTCTTTATTCTCATAAATTTGTGTTGGTTTAAGTATTACTAGTATCTACTAGTGTCATTAGTCTTGAAGATTAAAGACATTTATTTCTATTTTGTTTAGTGTCATTGTATTTGAAGTAAAATTGTTGAAGTAAATAGATTAAAGAAAGCTCAAAGAATTAGGTGAGTGAAACCAAGTGTTTCAGTATTTATATGGTTATTGAACTCTACATGTTATTTTTTGAAATTACTAACTAGTGTCATTTTTTTATTTTTAATAACTGTTTGTCATTATTTTAGCTGCACTTGTTCGCTTTTCTATAGCGGGAAACTTCCTAGGACTTCCTGTTGTCACTGTTCCGGTTGGGTTATATTCTCCCTTACTTAGTAACATTATACCACCACATGTTATTTTCTTTATACAAGACTTTGGATATTATTTATATGTTATATATATGCTTCAAACTTCACAGGTTGGGTATGATAAATTGGGTTTGCCTATTGGTCTTCGCAATAGGGAATTGGAGGTTGTTGTGAGGGTTGTCCACGTGGCATGTGCTCTTTGTGGGAGAGTGCAGGAGAGGCTCCTTGCGAAGGATATTGTATCCAAAGACGATGATTCTCCTGTTACTGTTGCAGGTACTTATTTCCATTTAATTTAATTTCAATCCTAATCCATGTTTTGTATTTTCTTTATTTTTGGTGGTTATGAATTGAATTATTGATAATTTGATTTAAGGGTTTTAAATATTTTTTATTTTGTATTTTTGCTGTGGGAAAATATGGGCTCTAATCATCATGTAGGATGTGATTACTGAAATTGAAATGTAAAATAGATAATGCAATAGTTATTAGGAAACTTTAATTATCTTATAATATTTATATGAATGGATTTTAGAATACAAACTTTAAGCTGTGATATCATTTGCTTGAGATATAAATGTAGTGTATCTGCTGGTGATCTTACAATTTATACATTTGTGATTGTGGAATCGTAATTTAAAATTGAAATTATGTTAAAGTTTTATGCGTATCTAATATAAT
This sequence comes from Cicer pinnatifidum, assembly GCA_037974775.1. Classification (NCBI taxonomy): domain Eukaryota; kingdom Viridiplantae; phylum Streptophyta; class Magnoliopsida; order Fabales; family Fabaceae; genus Cicer; species Cicer pinnatifidum. Next base: position 1,139 of record JBBPBR010002008.1, on the reverse strand, counting down.
GGTGCACCTAGTCTATATGATACAATTCTTGCATTGTAGGATTATATTTCCTTGACCTTAATTTAAAAAACCAGAAGTGGTCAGAAATGCACATAATGTTCTTATATCGAACTTTTCATGTGTGATATCAGGCTATCTGCATGTCAGATTACAGAAAGCTAGAGCATTACTATGATTTGCGAAGAAGATAAAAAGGAAGAATAGAAGCAGTAGCACATTGTTTCCAGCTAAAGGAAAGCCTTCATTGTAGTGTGTTTGAGCTAATGAGCTTTTTTCTTTCTTTTTTCCTTTTGGTGGATTGGATTTCATCCATTATTAGTACAAAACTTGATGTCTTTGATAATGGTTTCAGTTTTTGGATTTTTTTATTCAATTCCATCAGCGTTTAAATTAGATTTTGGTTTATAGTCAATGAATTAAATAGGAAAAAAGGAAAAAAGGAAAAAAGAAAAAAAGGTTCACTGGTTTATACAATCGGTCACTGGTTTATAAAACCGATTCGGTTTGGAATACTAAACCGGTGTACTGGTTTATAGAACTGATTTGGTTCAGTTCAGTTTGGTTTATTAAACTGGTTTGCTAGTTTATAGAACCGGTTCGGTTCGGTTTTATAAACTGTAAACCAATTTGGTTCGGTTTTTTCTTAACTGAAAATCGGTTCGGTTCGGTTCGGTTTGGTTTTCAAGCATAACTTTCTTTTACTATCAATTTTTGCCAATAAAATGTTTTAGAATCCAAATTTTTCTCAAAAATTAAAGTTTGATTTTTAATTGTTCCATTGACGAATAATTTTCTTTTTCTCTAAGTCTTAGGTTTGTGATTTTTTTATATCTTTGATAATCATGGGTTATCCTTGTCTTTGCAGAAACTCTGATCGCTACTATATATACAATGCATTTTGATCGTTTTAGTTTTACATTTAAATCTTAATACATTAGAGAAAAAGGTTACTGCAATGTGTAAAGTGTGATATTTATGATGAAGAGAGAATCATGACAGAAAACACAAAATTTAGAGAGATATAGAGAAAAAAGTAAGAAAAAGTAGGAAAATCAAAGGTGGACAATCCAAATTTGTACTGAATTTATTGATATTTTTTAACATGTTAAATCATTTTACATTTATTGACTTTTTTTTTT
>JBBPBR010002007.1:0-14600 GCA_037974775.1 Cicer pinnatifidum | reverse complement strand
CCCTAGGCTTATTCTTGTCCAATTAGGGTTTTTAACCAATCTTGTGCATCCAATAAGTTCATTTGTGTCATTGGATGAACATTTAGGTCATTTTCGTCCTCCCTAGTCTTATTCTTGTCCAATTAGGGTTTTTATGCAATCTTGTGCATCCAATAGGTGTGTTTGTGTCATTGGAGGAACATTTAGGTCATTTTCGTCCTCCCTAGTCTTATTCTTGTCCAATTAGGGTTTTTATGCAATCTTGTGCATCCAATAGGTGTATTTGTGTCATTGGACGAACATTTAGGTCATTTTCGTCCTCCATAGGCTTATTCTTGTCCAATTAGGGTTTTTAACCAATCTTGTGCATCCAATAAGTTCAATTGTGTCATTGGATGAACATTTAGGTCATTTTCGTCCTCCCTAGTCTTATTCTTGTCCAATTAGGGTTTTTATGCAATCTTGTGCATCCAATAGGTGTGTTTGTGTCATTGGAGGAACATTTAGGTCATTTTCGTCCTCCCTAGTCTTATTCTTGTCCAATTAGGGTTTTTATGCAATCTTGTGCATCCAATAGGTGTGTTTGTGTCATTGGACGAACATTTAGGTCATTTTCGTCCTCCCTAGGCTTATTCTTGTCCAATTAGGGTTTTTAACCAATCTTGTGCATCCAATAAGTTCATTTGTGTCATTGGATGAACATTTAGGTTATTTTCGTCATTCCTAGTCTTATTCTTGTCCAATTAGGGTTTTAAGCAATCTTGTGCATCCAATATGTGTGTTTGTGTCATTGGATGAACATTTAGGTCATTTTCGTCCTCCCTATGCTTATTCTTGTCCAATTAGGGTTTTTAACCAATCTTGTGCATCCAATAAGTTCATTTGTGTCATTGGATGAACATTTAGGTCATTTACGTCCTCCCTAGGCTTATTCTTGTCCAATTAGGGTTTTTAACCAATCTTGTGCATCCAATAAGTTCATTTGCGTCATTGGATGAACATTTAGGTCATTTTCGTCCTCCCTAGGCTTGTTCTTGTCCAATTAGGGTTTTTATGCAATCTTGTGCATCCAATAGGTGTGTTTGTGTCATTGGACGAACATTTAGGTCATTTTCGTCCTCCCTAGGCTTATTCTTGTCCAATTAGGGTTTTTATGCAATCCTTTGCATCCAATAGGTGTGTTTGTGTCATTGGACGAACATTTAGGTCATTTTCTTCCTCCCTAGGCTTATTCTTGTCCAATTAGGGTTTTTAACCAACCTTGTGCATCCAATAAAGTTCATTTGTGTCATTGGTTGAATATTTAGGTCATTTTCGTCCTCCCTAGGCTTATTCTTGTCCAATTAGGGTTTTTAACCAACCTTGTGTATCCAATAAGTTCATTTGTGTCATTGGTGGAACATTTAGGTCATTTACGTCCTCCCTAGTCTTATTCTTGTCCAATTAGGGTTTTTATGCAATCTTGTGCATCCAATAGGTGTGTTTGTGTCATTGGAGGAACATTTAGGTCATTTTCGTCCTCCCTAGTCTTATTCTTGTTGAATTAGGGTTTTTATGCAATCTTGTGCATCCAATAGGTGTGTTTGTGTCATTGGAGGGACGTTTAGGTCATTTTTGTCCTCCCTAGTCTTGTTCTTGTCCAATTAGGGTTTTTATGCAATCTTGTGCATCCAAAAGGTGTGTTTGTTTCATTGGACGAACATTTAGGTCATTTTTGTCCTCCCTAGGCTTATTCTTGTCCAATTAGGGTTTTTAACCAGTCTTGTGCATCCAATAAGTTCATTTGTGTCATTGGATGATCATTTAGGTCATTTTCGTCCTCCCTAGTCTTATTCTTGTCGAATTAGGGTTTTTATGCAATCTTGTGCTTCCAATAGGTGTGTTTGTGTCATTGGAGGAACATTTAGGTCATTTTCGTCCTCCCTAGTCTTATTCTTGTCTAATTAGGGTTTTTATGCAATCTTGTGCATCCAATAGGTGTGTTTGTGTCATTGGACGAACATTTAGGTCATTTTCGTCCTCCCTAGGCTTATTCTTGTCCAATTAGGGTTTTTAACCAATCTTGTGCATTCAATAAGTTCATTTGTGTCATTGGACGAACATTTAGGTCATTTTCGTCCTCCCTAGTCTTATTCTTGTCCAATTAGGGTTTTAAGCAATCTTGTGCATCCAATATGTGGGTTTGTGTCATTGGATGAACGATTAGGTCATTTTCGTCCTCCCTATGCTTATTCTTGTCCAATTAGGCTTTTTAACCAATCTTGTGCATCCAATAAGTTCATTTGTGTCATTGGATGAACATTAAGGTCATTTTCGTCCTCCCTAGTCTTATTCTTGTCCAATTAGGGTTTTTATGCAATCTTGTGCATCCAATAGGTGTGTTTGTGTCATTGGACGAACATTTAGGTCATTTTCGTCCTCCCTAGGCTTATTCTTGTCCAAGTAGGGTTTTTAACCAATCTTGTGCATCCAATAAGTTCATTTGTGTCATTGGACGAACATTTAGGTCATTTTCGTCCTCCCTAGGCTTATTCTTGTCCAATTAGGGTTTTTAACCAACCTTGTGCATCCAATAATGTTCATTTGTGTCATTGGTTGAACATTTAGGTCATTTTTGTCTTCCCTAGGCTTATTCTTGCCCAATTAGGGTTTTTAACCCACCTTGTGTATCCAATAAGTTCATTTGTGTCATTGGTGGAACATTTAGGTCATTTACGTCCTCCCTAGTCTTATTCTTGTCCAATTAGGGTTTTTATGCAATCTTGTGCATCCAATAGGTGTGTTTGTGTCATTGGAGGAACATTTAGGTCATTTTCGTCCTCCCTGGTCTTATTCTTGTCGAATTAGGGTTTTTATGCAATCTTGTGCATCCAATAGGTGTGTTTGTGTCATTGGAGGAATATTTAGGTCATTTTCGTCCTCCCTAGGCTTATTCTTGTCCAATTAGGGTTTTTAACCAATCTTGTGCATCCAATAAGTTCATTTGTGTCATTGGATGAACATTTAGGTCATTTTCGTCCTCCCTAGGCTTATTCTTGTCCAATTAGGGTTTTAACCCAATCTTGTGCATCCAATAAGTTCATTTGTGTCATTGGATGAACATTTAGGTCATTTTCGTCCTCCCTAGGCTTATTCTTGTCCAATTAGGGTTTTTAACCAATCTTGTGCATCCAATAAGTTCATTTGTGTCATTGGATGAACATTTAGGTCATTTTCGTCCTCCCTAGTCTTATTCTTGTCCAATTAGGGTTTTTATGCAATCTTATGCCTCCAATAGGTGTGTTTGTGTTATTGTAGGAACGTTTAGGTCATTTTCGTCCTCCCTAGTTTTATTCTTGTCCAATTAGGGTTTTTATGCAATCTTGTGCATCCAATAGGTTTGTTTGTGTCATTGGACGAACATTTAGGTCATTTTGGTCCTCCCTAGGCTTATTCTTGTCCAATTAGGGTTTTTAACAACTCTTGTGCATCCAATAAGTTCATTTGTGTCATTGGATGAACATTTAGGTCATTTTCGTCATCCCTAGTCTTATTCTTGTCCAATTAGGGTTTTAAGCAATCTTGTGCATCCAATATGTGTGTTTGTGTCATTGGATGAACATTTAGGTCATTTTCGTCCTCCCTATGCTTATTCTTGTCCAATTAGGGTTTTTAACCAATCTTGTGCATCCAATAAGTTCATTTGTGTCATTGGATGAAAATTTAGGTCATTTATGTCCTCCCTAGGCTTATTCTTGTCCAATTAGGGTTTTTAACCAATCTTGTGCATCCAATAAGTTCATTTGTGTCTTTGGATGAACATTTAGGTCATTTTCGTCCTCCCTAGGCTTGTTCTTGTCCAATTTGGGTTTTTATGCAATCTTGTGCATCCAATAGGTGTGTTTGTGTTATTGGACGAACATTTAGGTCATTTTCGTCCTCCCTAGGCTTATTCTTGTCCAATTAGGGTTTTTATGCAATCCTTTGCATCCAATAGGTGTGTTTGTGTCATTGGACGAACATTTAGGTCATTTTCGTCCTCCCTAGGCTTATTCTTGTCCAATTAGGGTTTTTAACCCACCTTGTGCATCCAATAAAGTTCATTTGTGTCATTGGTTGAACATTTAGGTCATTTTCGTCCTCCCTAGGCTTATTCTTGTCCAATTAGGGTTTTTAACCAACCTTGTGTATCCAATAAGTTCATTTGTGTCATTGGTGGAACATTTAGGTCATTTACGTCCTCCCTAGTCTTATTCTTGTCCAATTAGGGTTTTTATGCAATCTTGTGCATCCAATAGGTGTGTTTGTGTCATTGGAGGAACATTTAGGTCATTTTCGTCCTCCCTAGTCTTATTCTTGTCCAATTAGGGTTTTTATGCAATCTTGTGCATCCAATAGGTGTGTTTGTGTCAATGGAGGAACATTTAGGTCATTTTCGTCCTCCCTAGTCTTATTCTTGCCCAATTAGGGTTTTTATGCAATCTTGTGCATCCAATAGGTGTGTTTGTGTCATTGGAAGAACATTTAGGTCATTTTCGTCCTCCCTAGGCTTATTCTTGTCCGATTAGGGTTTTTAACCAATCTTGTGCATTCAATAAGTTCATTTGTGTCATTGGATGAACATTTAGGTCATTTTCGTCCTCCCTAGTCTTATTCTTGTCCAATTAGGGTTTTAAGCAATCTTGTGCATCCAATATGTGGGTTTGTGTCATTGGATGAATGTTTAGGTCATTTTCGTCCTCCCTATGCTTATTCTTGTCCAATTAGGGTTTTTAACCAATCTTGTGCATCCAATAAGTTCATTTGTGTCCTTGGATGAACATTTAGGTCATTTTCGTCCTCCCTAGTCTTATTCTTGTCCAATTAGGGTTTTTATGCAATCTTGTGCGTCCAATAGGTGTGTTTGTCTCATTGGACGAACATTTAGGTCATTTTCGTCCTCCCTTGGCTTATTGTTGTCCAATTAGGGTTTTTAACCAATCTTGTGCATCCAATAAGTTCATTTGTGTCATTGGATGAACATTTAGGTCATTTTCGTCCTCCCTAGTCTTATTCTTGTCCAATTAGGGTTTTTATGCAATCTTGTGCATCCAATAGGTGTGTTTGTGTCATTGGAGGAACATTTAGGTCATTTTCGTCCTCCCTAGTCTTATTCTTGTCCAATTAGGGTTTTTAACCAATCTTGTGCATCCAATAAGTTCATTTGTGTCATTGAATGAACATTTAGGTCATTTTCGTCCTCCCTAGGCTTATTCTTGTCTAATTAGGGTTTTTAACCAATCTTGTGCATCCAAAAAGTTCATTTGTGTCATTGGATGAACATTTAGGTCATTTTCGTCCTCCCTATGCTTATTCTTGTCCAATTAGGGTTTTTAACCAATCTTGTGCATCCAATAAGTTCATTTGTGTCATTGGATGAACATTTAGGTCATTTTTGTCCTCCCTATGCTTATTTTTGTCCAATTAGGGTTTTTATGCAATCTTGTGCATCTAATAGGTGTGGTTGTGTCATTTGAGGAACATTTAGGTCATTTTCGTCCTCCCTAGTCTTATTCTTGTCCAATTAGGGTTTTTAACCAATCTTGTGCATCCAATAAGTTCATTTGTGTCATTGGATGAACATTTAGGTCATTTTCGTCCTCCCTAGGCTTATTCTTGTCCAATTAGAGTTTTTAACCAATCTTTTGCATCCAATAAGTTCATTTGTGTCATTGGATGGACATTTAGGTCATTTTCGTCATCCCTAGTCTTATTCTTGTCCAATTAGGGTTTTTATGCAATCTTGTGCATCCAATAGGTGTGTTTGTGTCATTGGAGGAACATTTAGGTCATTTTCGTCCTCCCTAGTCTTTATCTTGTCCAATTAGTGTTTTTATGCAATCTTGTGCATCCAATAGGTGTGTTTGTGTCATTGGAAGAACATTTAGGTCATTTTCGTCCTCCCTAGGCTTATTCTTGTCCGATAAGGGTTTTTAACCAATCTTGTGCATTCAATAAGTTCATTTGTGTCGTTGGATGAACATTTAGGTCATTTACGTCCTCCCTAGGCTTATTCTTGTCCAATTAGGGTTTTTAACCAATCTTGTGCATCCAATAAGTTCATTTGTGTCATTGGATGAACATTTAGGTCATTTTCGTCCTCCCTAGTCTTATTCTTGTCCAATTAGGGTTTTAAGCAATCTTGTGCATCCAATATGTGTGTTTGTGTCATTGGATGAACATTTAGGTCATTTTCGTCCTCCCTATGCTTATTCTTGTCCAATTAGGGTTTTTATGCAATCTTGTGCATCCAATAGGTTCGTTTGTGTCATTGGAAGAACATTTAGGTCATTTTCGTCCTCCCTAGTCTTATTCTTGTCCAATTAGGGTTTTTATGCAATCTTGTGCATCCAATAGGTGTGTTTGTGTCATTGGACGAACATTTAGGTCATTTTCGTCCTCCCTAGGCTTATTCTTGTCCAATTAGGGTTTTTAACCAATCTTGTGCATCCAATAAGTTCATTTGTGTCATTGGATGAACATTTAGGTCATTTTCGTCCTCCCTAGTCTTATTCTTGTCCAATTAGGGTTTTTATGCAATCTTGTGCATCCAGTAGGTGTGTTTGTGTCATTGGACGAACATTTAGGTCATTTTCGTCATCCCTAGGCTTATTCTTGTCCGATTAGGGTTTTTAACCAATCTTGTGCATTCAATAAGTTCATTTGTGTCATTGGATGAACATTTAGGTCATTTTCGTCCTCCCTAGGCTTATTCTTGTCCAATTAGGGTTTTTATGCAATCTTGTGCATCCAATAGGTGTGTTTGTGTCATTGGACGAACATTTAGCTCATTTTCGTCCTCCCTAGGCTTATTCTTGTCCAATTAGGGTTTTTAACCAATCTTGTGCATCCAATAAGTACATTTGTGTCATTGGATGAACATTTAGGTCATTTTCGTCCTCCCTAGGCTTGTTCTTGTCCAATTAGGGTTTTTATGCAATCTTGTGCATCCAATAGCTGTGTTTGTGTCATTGGACGAACATTTAGGTCATTTTCGGCCTCCCTAGGCTTATTCTTGTCCAATTAGGCATTTTATGCAATCCTTTGCATCCAATAGGTGTGTTGGTGTCATTGGACGAACATTTAGGTCATTTTCGTCCTCCCTAGTCTTATTCTTGTCCAATTAGGGTTTTTAACCAACCTTGTGCATCCAATAAGTTCATTAGTGTCATTGGTTGATCATTTAGGTCATTTTCGTCCTCCCTAGGCTTATTCTTGTCCAATTAGGGTTTTTAACCAACCTTGTGTATCCAATAAGTTCATTTGTGTCATTGGTGGAACATTTAGGTCATTTACGTCCTCCCTAGTCTTATTCTTGTCCAATTAGGGTTTTTATGCAATCTTGTGCATCCAATAGGTGTGTTTGTGTCATTGGAGGAACATTTAGGTCATTTTCATCCTCCCTAGTCTTATTCTTGTCGAATTAGGGTTTTTATGCAATCTTGTGCATCCAATAGGTGTGTTTGTGTCATTGGAGGAACATTTAGTTCATTTTCGTCCTCCCTAGTCTTATTCTTGTCCAATTAGGGTTTTTATGCAATCTTGTGCATCCAATAGGTGTGTTTGTGTCATTGGACGAACATTTAGGTCATTTTCGTCCTCCCTAGTCTTATTCTTGTTGAATTAGGGTTTTTATGCAATCTTGTGCATCCAATAGGTGTGTTTGTGTCATTGGAGGAACATTTAGGTCATTTTCGTCCTCCCTAGTCTTATTCTTGTCGAATTAGGGTTTTTATGCAATCTTGTGCATCCAATAAGTGTGTTTGTGTCATTGGAGGAACATTTAGGTCATTTTCGTCCTCCCTAGTCTTCTTCTTGTCCAATTAGGGTTTTTATGCAATCTTGTGCATCCAATAGGTGTGTTTGTGTCATTGGAAGAACATTTAGGTCATTTTCGTCCTCCCTAGGCTTATTCTTGTCCAATTAGGGTTTTTAACCAACCTTGTGTATCCAATAAGTTCATTTGTGTCATTGGTGGAACATTTAGGTCATTTACGTCCTCCCTAGTCTTATTCTTGTCCAATTAGGGTTTTTATGCAATCTTGTGCATCCAATAGGTGTGTTTGTGTCATTGGAGGAACATTTAGGTCATTTTCGTCCTCCCTAGTCTTATTCTTGTCCAATTAGGGTTTTTATGCAAGCTTGTGCATCCAATAGGTGTGTTTGTGTCATTGGAGGAACATTTAGGTCATTTTCGTCCTCCCTAGGCTTATTCTTGTCCAATTAGGGTTTTTAACCAATCTTGTGCATCCAATAAGTTCATTTGTGTCATTGGATGAACATTTAGGTCATTTTCGTCCTCCCTAGTCTTATTCTTGTCCAATTAGGGTTTTAAGCAATCTTGTGGATCCAATAAGTTCATTTGTGTTATTGGATGAACATTTAGGTCATTTTCGTCCTCCCTAGTCTTATTCTTGTCGAATTAGGGTTTTTATGCAATCTTGTGCATCCAATAGGTGTGTTTGTGTCATTGGAGGAACATTTAGGTCATTTTCGTCCTCCCTAGTCTTATTCTTGTCTAATTAGGGTTTTTATGCAATCTTGTGCATCCAATAGGTGTGTTTGTGTCATTGGACGAACATTTAGGTCATTTTCGTCCTCCCTAGGCTTATTCTTGTCCAATTAGGGTTTTTAACCAATCTTGTGCATCCAATAAGTTCATTTGTGTCATTGGATGAACATTTAGGTCATTTTCGTCCTCCCTAGTCTTATTCTTGTCCAATTAGGGTTTTTATGCAATCTTGTGCATCCAATAGGTGTGTTTGTGTCATTGGAGGAACATTTACGTCATTTTCGTCCTCCCTAGGCTTATTCTTGTCCAATTAGGGTTTTTAACCAATCTTGTGCATCCAATAAGTTCATTTGTGTCATTGGATGAACATTTAGGTCATTTTCGTCTTCCCTAGTCTTATTCTTGTCCAATTAGGGTTTTAAGCAATCTTGTGCATCCAATAGGTGTGTTTGTGTCATTGGATGAACATTTAGGTCATTTTCGTCCTCCCTAGGCTTATTCTTGTCCAATTAGGGTTTTTAACCAACCTTGTGCATCCAATAAGTTCATTTGTGTCATTGGTGGAACATTTAGGTCATTTACGTCCTCCCTAGTCTTATTCTTGTCCAATTAGGGTTTTTATGCAATCTTGTGCATCCAATAGGTGTGTTTGTGTCATTGGAGGAACATTTAGGTCATTTTCGTCCTCCCTAGTCTTATTCTTGTCGAATGAGGGTTTTTATGCAATCTTGTGCATCCAATAGGTGTGTTTGTGTCATTGGAAGAACATTTAGGTCATTTTCGTCCTCCCTAAACTTAATCTTGTCCAATTAGGGTTTTTAACCAATCTTGTGCATCCAATAAGTTCATTTGTGTCATTGGATGAACATTTAGGTCATTTACGTCCTCCCTAGGCTTATTCTTGTCCAATTAGGGTATTAAGCAATCCTGTGCATCCAATAGGTGTGTTTGTGTCATTGGATGAACATTTAGGTAATTTTCGACCTCCCTATGCTTATTCTTGTCCAATTAGGGTTTTTAACCAATCTTGTGCATCCAATAAGTTCATTTGTGTCATTGGATGAACATTTAGGTCATTTTCGTACTCCCTAGTCTTATTCTTGTCCAATTAGGGTTTTTATGCAATCTTGTGCATCCAATAGGTGTGTTTGTGTCATTGGAGGAACATTTACGTCATTTTCGTCCTCCCTAGTCTTATTCTTGTCCAATTAGGGTTTTTATGCAATCTTGTGCATCCAATAGGTGTGTTTGTGTCATTGGACGAACATTTAGGTCATTTTCATCCTCCCTAGGCTTATTCTTGTCCAATTAGGGTTTTTAACCAATCTTGTGCATCCAATAAGTTCATTTGTGTCATTGGATGAACATTTAGGTCATTTTCGTCCTCCCTAGTCTTATTCTTGTCCAATTAGGGTTTTTATGCAATCTTGTGCATCCAATAGGTGTGTTTGTGTCATTGGAGAAACATTTAGGTCAGGGTTTTTTTTGCAATCTTGTACATCCAATAGGTGTGTTTGTGTCATTGGACGAACATTTAGGTCATTTTCGTCCTCCCTAGGCTTATTCTTGTCCAATTAGGGTTTTTAACCAATCTTGTGCATCCAATAAGTTCATTTGTGTCATTGGATGAACATTTAGGTCATTTTCGTCCTCCCTAGTCTTATTCTTGTCCAATTAGGGTTTTTATTCAATCTTGTGCATCCAATAGGCGTGTTTGTGTCATTGGAGGAAAATTTAGGTCATTTTCGTCCTCCCTAGTCTTATTCTTGTCCAATTAGGGTTTTTATGCAATCTTGTGCATCCAATAGGTGTGTTTGTGTCATTGGACGAACATTTAGGTCATTTTCGCCCTCCCTAGGCTTATTCTTGTCCAATTAGGGTTTTTATGCAATCTTGTGCATCCAATTGGTGTGTTTGTGTCATTGGACGAACATTTAGGTCATTTTCGTCCTCCCTAGGCTTATTCTTGTTCAATTAGGGTTTTTAACTAACCTTGTGCATCCAATAAGTTCATTTGTGTCATTGGTTGAACATTTAGGTCATTTTCGTCCTCCCTAGGCTTATTCTTGTCCCATTAGGGTTTTTAACCAACCTTGTGCATCCAATAAGTTCATTTGTGTCATTGGTGGAACATTTAGGTCATTTACGTCCTCCCTAGTCTTATTCTTGTCCAATTAGGGTTTTTATGCAATCTTGTGCATCCAATAGGTGTGTTTGTGTCATTGGAGGAACATTTAGGTCATTTTCGTCCTCCCTAGTCTTATTCTTGTCCAATTAGGGTTTTTATGCAATCTTGTGCATCCAATAGGTGTGTTTGTGTCATTGGAAGAACATTTAGGTCATTTTCGTCCTCCCTAGGCTTATTCTTGTCCGATTAGGGTTTTTAACCAATCTTGTGCATTCAATAAGTATATTTGTGTCATTGGACGAACATTTAGGTCATTTTCGTCCTCCCTAGGCTTATTCTTGTCCAATTAGGGTTTTTATGCAATCCTTTGCATCCAATAGGTGTGTTTGTGTCATTGGACGAACATTTAGGTTATTTTCGTCCTCCCTAGGCTTATTCTTGTCCAATTAGGGTTCTTAACCAACCTTGTGCATCCAATAAAGTTCATTTGTGTCATTGGTTGAACATTTAGGTCATTTTCGTCCTCCCTAGGCTTATTCTTGTCCAATTAGGGTTTTTAACCAACCTTGTGTATCCAATAAGTTCATTTGTGTCATTGGTGGAACATTTAGGTCATTTACGTCCTCCCTAGTCTTATTCTTGTCCAATTAGGGTTTTTATGCAATCTTGTGCATCCAATAGGTGTGTTTGTGTCATTGGAGGAACATTTAGGTCATTTTCGTCCTCCCTAGTCTTATTCTAGTCGAATTAGGGTTTTTATGCAATCTTGTGCATCCAATAGGTGTGTTTGTGTCATTGGAGGAACATTTAGGTCATTTTCGTCCTCCCTAGTCTTATTCTTGTCCAATTAGGGTTTTTATGCAATCTTGTGCATCCAATAGGTGTGTTTGTGTCATTGAACAAACATTTAGGTCATATTCGTCCTCCCTAGGCTTATTCTTGTCCAATTAGGGTTTTTAACCAATCTTGTGCATCCAATAAGTTCATTTGTGTCATTGGATGAACATTTAGGTCATTTTCGTCCTCCCTAGTCTTATTCTTGTCCAATTAGGGTTTTTATGCAACCTTGTGCATCCAATAAGTTCATTTGTGTCATTGGTGGAACATTTAGGTCATTTACGTCCTCCCTAGTCTTATTCTTGTCCAATTAGGGTTTTTATGCAATCTTGTGCATCCAATAGGTGTGTTTGTGTCATTGGAGGAACATTTAGGTCATTTTTGTCCTCCCTAGTCTTATTCTTGTCCAATTAGGGTTTTTATGCAATCTTGTGCATCCAATAGGTGTGTTTGTATCATTGGACGAACATTTAGGTCATTTTCGTCCTCCCTAGGCTTATTCTTGTCCAATTAGGGTTTTTAACTAATTTTGTGCATCCAATAAGTTCATTTGTGTCATTGGATGAACATTTAGGTCATTTTCGTCCTCCCTAGGCTTATTCTTGTCCAATTAGGGTTTTTAACCAATCTTGTGCATCCAATAAGTTCATTTGTGTCATTGGACGAACATTTAGGTCAATTTCGTCCTCCCTAGGCTTATTCTTGTCCAATTAGGGTTTTCAACCAATCTGGTGCATCCAATAAGTTCATTTGTGTCATTTGATGAACATTTAGGTCATTTTCGTCCTCCCTAGGCTTATTCTTGTCCAATTAGGGTTTTTAACCAATCTTGTGCATCCAATAAGTTCATTTGTGTCATTGGATGAACATTTAGGTCATTTTCGTCCTCCCTAGTCTTATTCTTGTCCAATTAGGGTTTTTATGCAATCTTGTGCATCCAATAGGTGTGTTTGTGTCATTGGAGGAACATTTAGGTCATTTTCGTCCTCCCTAGTCTTATTCTTGTCCAATTAGGGTTTTTATGCAATCTTGTGCATCCAATAGGTGTGTTTGTATCATTGGAGGAACATTTAGGTCATTTTCGTCCTCCCTAGTCTTATTCTTGTCCAATTAGGGTTTTTATGCAATCTTGTGCATCCAATAGGTGTGTTTGCCTCATTAAACGAACATTTAGGTCATTTTCGTCATCCCTAGGCTTATTCTTGTCCAATTAGGGTTTTTAACCAATCTTGTGCATCCAATAAGTTCATTTGTGTCATTGGATGAACATTTAGGTCATTTTCGTCCTCCCTAGTCTTATTCTTGTCCAATTAGGGTTTTTATGCAATCTTGTGCATCCAATAGGTGTGTTTGTGTCATTGGAGGAACATTTAGGTCATTTTCGTCCTCCCTATTCTTATTCTTGTCCAATTAGGGTTTTTAACCAATCTTGTGCATCCAATAAGTTCATTTGTGTCATTCGATGAACATTTAGGTCATTTTCGTCCTCCCTAGTCTTATTCTTGTCCAATTAGGGTTTTAAGCAATCTTGTGCATCCAATATGTGTGTTTGTGTCATTGGAAGAACATTAAGGTAATTTTCGTCCTCCCAATGCTTATTCTTGTCCAATTAGGGTTTTTAACAAATCTTGTGCATACAATAAGTTCATTTGTGTCATTGGATGAACATTTAGGTCATTTTCGTCCTCCCTAGTCTTATTCTTGTCCAATTAGGGTTTTTATGCAATCTTGTGCATCCAATAGGTGTGTTTGTGTCATTGGTCGAACATTTAGGTCATTTTCGTCCTCCCTAGGCTTATTCTTGTCCAATTAGGGTTTTTAACCAACCTTGTGTATCCAATAAGTTCATTTGTGTCATTGGTGGAACATTTAGGTCATTTACGTCCTCCCTAGTCTTATTCTTGTCCAATTAGGGTTTTTATGCAATCTTGTGCATCCAATAGGTCTGTTTGTGTCATTGGACGAACATTTAGGTCATTTTCGTCCTCCCTAGGCTTATTCTTGTCCAGTTAGGGTTTTTATGAAATCCTTTGCATCCAATAGGTGTGTTTGTGTCATTGGACGAACATTTAGGTCATTTTCGTCCTCCCTAGGCTTATTCTTGTCCAATTAGGGTTTTTAACCAACCATGTGCATCCAATAAAGTTCATTTGTGTCATTGGTTGAACATTTAGGTCATTTTCGTCCTCCCTAGGCTTATTCTTGTCCAATTAGGGTTTTTAACCAACCTTGTGTATCCAATAAGTTCATTTGTGTCATTGGTGGAACATTTAGGTCATTTACGTCCTCCCTAGTCTTATTCTTGTCCAATTAGGGTTTTTATGCAATCTTGTGCATCCAATAGGTGTGTTTGTGTCATTGGAGGAACATTTAGGTCATTTTCGTCCTCCCTAGTCTTATTCTTGTCGAATTAGGGTTTTTATGCAATCTTGTGCATCCAATAGGTGTGTTTGTGTCATTGGAGGGACATTTAGGTCATTTTCGTCCTCCCTAGTCTTATTCTTGTCCAATTAGGGTTTTTATGAAATCTTGTGCATCCAATAGGTGTGTTTGTGTCATTGGACGAACATTTAGGTCATTTTCGTCCTCCCTAGGCTTATTCTTGTCCAATTAGGGTTTTTATGCAATCCTTTGCATCCAATAGGTGTGTTTGTGTCATTGGACGAACATTTAGGTCATTTTCGTCCTCCCTAGGCTTATTCTTGTCCAATTAGGGTTTTTAACCAATCTTGTGCATCCAATAAGTTCATTTGTGTCATTGGATGAACATTTAGGTCATTTACGTCCTCCCTAGGCTTATTCTTGTCCAATAAGGGTTTTAACCAATCTTGTGCATCCAATAAGTTCATTTGTGTCATTGGATGAACATTTAGATCATTTTCGTCCCCCCTAGGCTTGATCTTGTCCAATTAGGGTTTTTATGCAATCTTGTGCATCCAATAGGTGTGTTTGTGTCATTGGACGAACATTTAGGTCATTTTCGTCCTCCCTAGGCTTATTCTTGTCCAATTAGGGTTTTTATGCAATCCTTTGCATCCAATAGGTGTGTTTGTGTCATTGGACGAACATTTAGGTCATTTTCGTCCTCCCTAGGCTTATTCTTGTCCAATTAGGGTTTTTAACCAA
>JBBPBR010002006.1:0-13795 GCA_037974775.1 Cicer pinnatifidum | reverse complement strand
GAGGACGAAAATGACCTAATTGATCATCCAATGGCACAAACACACCTATTGGATGCAGAAGATTGGTTAAAAATCCTAATTGGGCAAGAATATGCCTAGGGAGGACGAAAATGACCTAAATATTAATTCAATGACACAAACAAACTTATTGGATTCACAAGATGGGTTAAAAACCCTAATTGGACAAGAATATGCCTAGGGAGGACGAAAATGACCTAATTGATCATCCAATGGCACAAACACACCTATTGGATGCAGAAGATTGGTTAAAAATCCTAATTGGGCAAGAATATGCCTAGGGAGGACGAAAATGAACTAAATATTAATTCAATGACACAAACAAACTTATTGGATGCACAAGATGGGTTAAAAACCCTAATTGGACAAGAATAAGCTTAGGGAGGACGAAAATAACCTAAATGTTAATCCAATGACACAAACACACCTATTGGATGCACAAGATTGGTTAAAAACCCTAATTGGACAAGAATAACCTAGGGAGGACGAAAATGACCTAATTGATCATCCAATGACACAAACACACCTATTGGATGCACAAGATTGGTTAAAAACCCTAATTGGACAAGAATAAGCCTAGGGAGGACGAAAATGACCTAATTGATCATCCAATGACACAAACACACCTATTGGATGCACAAGATTGGTTAAAAACCCTAATTGGACAAGAATATGCCTATGGAGGACGAAAATGACCTAAATGTTAATCCAATGACACAAACACACCTATTGGAGGCACAAGATTGGTTAAAAACCCTAATTGGACAAGAATATGCCTTGGGAGGACGAAAATGACCTAATTGATCATCCAATGACACAAATGAACTTATTGGATGCACAAGATTGGTTAAAAACCCTAATTGGACAAGAATATCCCTAGGGAGGACGAAAATGACCTAATTGATCATCCAATGACACAAACACACCTATTGGATGCACAAGATTGGTTAAAAACCCTAATTGGACAAGAATAAGCCTAGGGAGGACGAAAACGACCTAATTGATCATCCAGTGACACAAACACACCTATTGGATGCACAAGATTGGTTAAAAACCCTAATTGGACAAGAATAAGCCTAGGGAGGAAGAAAACGACCTAATTGATCATCCAATGACACAAACACACCTATTGGATGCACAAGATTGGTTAAAAACCCTAATTGGACAAGAATAAGCCTAGGGAGGACGAAAATGACCTAAATGTTAATCCAATGACACAACTCAACTTATTGGATGCACAAGATTGGTTAAAAACGCTAATTGGACAAGAATAAGCCTAGGGAGGACGAAAATGACCTAATTGATCATCCAATGACACAAATGAACTTATTGGATGCACAAGATTGGTTAAAAACCCTAATTGGACAAGAATAAGCCTAGGGAGCACGAAAATGACCCAATTGATCATCCAATGACAGAAACACACCTATTGGATGCCCAAGATTGGTTAAAAACCCTAATTGGACAAGAATATGCCTAAGGAGGACGAAAATGACCTAAATGTGAATCCAATGACACAAATGAACTTATTGGATGGACAAGATTGGTTAAAAACACTAATTGGGCAAGAATATGCCTAGGGAGGACGAAAATGACCTAATTGATCATCCAATGACACAAAAACACCTATTGGATGCACAAGATTGATTAAAAATCCTAATTGGACAAGAATATGCCTAGGGAGAACGAAAATGACCTAAATTGATCATCCAATGACACAAACACACCAATTGGATGCACAAGATTGGTTAATAACCCTAATTGGACAAGAATATGCCTAGGGAGAACGAAAATGACCTAAATGTTAATCCAATGACACTAATGAACTTATTGGATGCACAAGATTGGTTAAAAACCCTAATTGGACAAGAATAAGCCTAGGGAGGACGAAAATGACCTAATTGATCATCCAATGACACAAACACACCTATTGGATGCACAAGATTGGTTAAAAACCCTAGTTGGACAAGAATATGCCTAGGGAGGACGAAAATGACCTAATTGATCATCCAATGACACAAATGAACTTATTGGATGCACAAGATTGGTTAAAAACCCTAATTGGACAAGAAATGCCTAGGGAGGACGAAAATTACCTAAATATTAATTCAATGACACAAACAAACTTATTGGATGCACAAGATTGGTTAAAAACCCTAATTGGACAAGAATAAGCCTAGGGAGGACGAAAATGACCTAATTGATCATCCGATGACACAAACACACCTATTGGATGCACAAGATTGGTTAAAAACCCTAGTTGGACAAGAATATGCCTAGGGAGGACGAAAATGACCTAATTGATCATCCAATGACACAAATGAACTTATTGGATGCACAAGATTGGTTAAAAACCCTAATTGGACAAGAATAAGCCTAGGGAGGACGAAAATGACCTAATTGATCATCCAATGACACAAACACACCTATTGGATGCACAAGATTGGTTAAAAATCCTAGTTTGACAAGAATATGCCTAGGGAGGACGAAAATGACCTAATTGATCATCCAATGACACAAATGAACTTATTGGATGCACAAGATTGGTTAAAAACCATAATTGGACAAGAATAGGCCTAGGGAGGAGGAAAATGACCTAAATATTAATTCAATGACACAAACAAAGTTATTGGATGCACAAGATTGGTTAAAAACCCTAATTGGACAAGAATAAGCCTAGGGAGGACGAAAATGACCTAATTGATCATCCAATGACACAAACACACCTATTGGATGCACAAGATTGGTTAAAAACCCTAATTGGACAAGAATAAGCCTAGGGAGGACGAAAATGACCTAATTGATCATCCAATGACACAAACACACCTATTGGATGCACAAGATTGGTTAAAAACCCTAATTGCACAAGAATATGCCTAGGGAGAACGAAAATGACCTAAATTGATCATCCAATGACACAAACAGACCTATTGGATGCACAAGATTGGTTAAAAACCCTAATTGGACAAGAATATGCCTAGGGAGGACGAAAATGACCTAATTGATCATCCAATGACACAAACACACCTATTGGATGCACAAGATTGGTTAAAAACCCTAATTGGACAAGAATAAGCCTAGGGAGGACGAAAATGACCTGATTGATCATCCAATGACACAAACACACCTATTGGATGCACAAGATTGGTTAAAAACCCTAATTGGACAAGAATATGCCTTGGGAGGACGAAAATGACCTAATTGATCATCCAATGACACAAACACACCTATTGGATGCACAAGATTGGTTAAAAACCCTAATTGGACAAGAATAAGCCTAGGGAGAACGAAAATGACCTAAATGTTAATCCAATGACACAAACACACCTATTGGATGCACAAGATTGGTTAAAAACCCTTGTTGGACAAGAATATGCCTAGAGAGGACGAAAATGACCTAATTGATCATCCAATGACACAAATGAACTTATTGGATGCACAAGATTGGTTAAAAACCCTAATTGGACAAGAATAAGCCTAGGGAGGACGAAAATGACCTAATTGATCATCCAATGACACAAACACACCTATTGGATGCACAAGATTGGTTAAAAACCCTAATTGAACAAGAATATGCATAGGGAGGACGAAAATGACCTAAATATTAATTCAATGACACAAACAAACTTATTGGATGCACAAGATTGGTTAAAAACCCTAATTGGACAAGAATAAGCCTAGGGAGGACGAAAATGACCTAATTGATCATCCAATGACACAAACACACCTATTGGATGCACAAGATTGGTTAAAAACCCTAATTGGACAAGAATAAGCCTAGGGAAGACCAAAATGACCTAATTGATCATCCAATTACACAAACACACCTATTGGAAGCACAAGATTGGTTAAAAACCCTAATTGGACAAGTATATGCCTAGGGAGGACAAAAATGACCTAATTGATCATCCAATGACACAAACACACCTATTTGATGCACAAGATTGGTTAAAAACCCTAATTGGACAAGAATATGCCTAGGGAGGACGAAAAGGACCTAAATATTAATTCAATGACACAAACAAACTTATTGGATGCACAAGATTGGTTAAAAACCCTAATTGGACAAGAATAAGCCTAGGGAGGACGAAAATGACCTAATTGATCATCCAATGACACAAACACACCTATTGGATGCACAAGATTGGTTAAAAACCCTAATTGGACAAGAATAAGCCTAGGGAGGAAGCAAATGACCTAATTGATCATCCAATGACACAAACACACCTATTGGATGCACAAGATTGGTTAAAAACCCTAGTTGGACAAGAATATGCCTAGGGAGGACGAAAATGACCTAATTGATCATCCAATGACACAAATGAACTTATTGGATGCACAAGATTGGTTAAAAACCCTAATTGGACAAGAATAAGCCTAGGGAGGACGAAAATGACCTAATTGATCATCCAATGACACAAACACACCTATTGGATGCACAAGATTGGTTAAAAACCTTAATAGGACAAGAATATGCCTAGGTAGGACGAAAATGACCTAAATATTAATTCAATGACACAAACAAAGTTATTGGATGCACAAGATTGGTTAAAAACCTTAATTGGACAAGAATAAGCCTAGGGAGGACGAAAATGACCTAATTGATCATCCAATGACACAAACACACCTATTGGATGCACAAGATTGGTTAAAAACCCTAATTGGACAAGAATCTGCCTAGGGAGGACGAAAATGACCTAAATTGATCATCCAATGACACAAACACACCTATTGGATGCACAAGATTGGTTAAAATCCCTAATTGGACAAGAATATGCCTAGGGAGGACGAAAATGACCTAAATGTTAATCCAATGACACAAATTAACTTATTGGATGCACAAGATTGGTTAAAAACCCTAATTGTACAAGAATAAGTCTAGGGAGGACGAAAATGACCTAATTGATGATCCAATGACACAAACACACCTAGTGGATGCACAAGATTGGTTAAAAACCCTAATTGGACAAGAATATGCCTAGGGAGGACGAAAATGACCTAAATATTAATTCAATGACACAAACAAACTTATTGGATGCACAAGATTGGTTAAAAACCCTAATTGGACAAGAATAAGCCTAGGGAGGACGAAAATGACCTAATTGATCATCCAATGACACAAACACACCTATTGGATGCAAAAGATTGGTTAAAAACCCTAATTGGACAAGATGATGCCTGGGGAGGACGAAAATGACCTAAATATTAATTCAATGACACAAACAAACTTATTGGATGCACAAGATTGGTTAAAAACCCTAATTGGACAAGAATAAGCCTAGGGAGGACGAAAATGACCTAATTGATCATCCAATGACACAAACACACCTATTGGATGCACAAGATTGGTTAAAAACCCTAATTGGACAAGAATAAGCCTAGGGAGGACCAAAATGACCTAATTGATCATCCAATGACACAAACACACCTATTGGAAGCACAAAATTGGTTAAAAACCCTAATTGGACAAGTATATGCCTAGGGAGGACAAAAATGACCTAATTGATCATCCAAAGACACAAACACACCTATTGGATGCACAAGATTGGTTAAAAACCCTAATTGGACAAGAATATGCCTAGGGAGGACGAAAAGGACCTAAATATTAATTCAATGACACAAACAAACTTATTGGATGCACAAGATTGGTTAAAAACCCTAATTGGACAAGAATAAGCCTAGGGAGGACGAAAATGACCTAATTGATCATCCAATGACACAAACACACCTATTGGATGCAAAAGATTGGTTAAAAACCCTAATTGGACAAGAATAAGCCTAGGAAGGACCAAAATGACCTAATTGATCATCCAATGACACAAACACACCTATTGGAAGCACAAGATTGGTTAAAAACCCTAATTGGAAAAGAATATGCCTAGGGAGGACAAAAATGACCTAATTGATTATCCAATGACACAAACACACCTATTAGATGCACAAGATTGGTTAAAAACCCTAATTGGACAAGAATATGCCTAGGGAGGAGGAAAATGACCTAAATATTAATTCAATGAAACAAACAAAGTTATTGGATGCACAAGATTGGTTAAAAACCCTAATTGGACAAGAATAAGCCTAGGGAGGACGAAAATGACCTAATTGATCATCCAATGGCACAAACACACCTATTGGATGCACAAGATTGGTTAAAAATCCTAATTGGGCAAGAATATGCCTAGGGAGGACGAAAATGACCTAAATATTAATTCAATGACACAAACAAACTTATTGGATGCACAAGATGGGTTAAAAAGCCTAATTGGACAAGAATAAGCCTAGGGAGGACGAAAATGACCTAAATGTTAATCCAATGACAGAAACACACCTATTGGATGCACAAGATTGGTTAAAAACCCTAATTGGACAAGAATAAGCCTAAGGAGGACGAAAATGACCTAATTGATCATCCAATGACACAAACACACCTATTGGATGCACAAGATTGGTTAAAAACCCTAATTGGACAAGAATAAGCCTAGGGAGGACGAAAATGACCTAATTGATCATCCAATGACACAAATGAACTTATTAGATGCACAAGATTGGTTAAAAAACCCTAATTGGACAAGAATAAGCATAGGGAGGATGAAAATAACCTAATTGATCATCCTACGACACAAACACACCTATTGGATGCACAAGATTGGTTAAAAACCCTAATTGGACAAGAATATGCCTAGGGAGGACGAAAATGACCTAATTGATCATCCAATGACACAAACACACCTATTGGATGCACAAGATTGGTTAAAAACCCTAATTGGACAAGAATATGCCTAGGGAGGACGAAAATGACCTAAATATTAATTCAATGACACAAACAAACTTATTGGATGCACAAGATTGGTTAAAAACCCTAATTGGATAATAATATGCCTAGGGAGGACGAAAATGACCTAATTGATCATCCAATGACACTAATGAACTTATTGGATGCACAAGATTGGTTAAAAACCCTAATTGGACAAGAATAAGCCTAGGGAGGACGAAAATGACCTAATTGATCATCCAATGACACAAACACACCTATTGGATGCACAAGATTGGTTAAAAACCCTAATTGGACAAGAATATGCCTAGGGAGGACGAAAATGACCTAATTGATCATCCAATGACACAAACACACCTATTGGATGCAGAAGATTGGTTAAAAACCCTAATTGGACAATAATATGCGTAGGGAGGACGAAAATGACCTAAATATTAATTCAATGACACAAACAAACTTATTGGATTCACAAGATTGGTTAAAAACCCTAATTGGGCAAGAATAGGCCTAGGGAGGACGAAAATGACCTAATTGATCATCCAATGACACAAACACACCTATTGGATGCACAAGATTGGTTAAAAACCCTAATTGGACAAGAATAAGCCTAGGGAGGACGAAAATGACCTAATTGATCATCCAATGACACAAACACACCTATTGGATGCACAAGATTGGTTAAAAACCCTAATTGGACAAGAATATGCCTAGGGAGGACGAAAATGACCTAATTGATCATCCAATGACACAACTCAACTTATTGGATGCACAAGATTGGTTAAAAACCCTAATTGGACAAGAATAAGCCTAGGGAGGACGAAAATAACCTAATTGATCATCCAATCACACAAACATACCTATTGGATGCACAAGATTGGTTAAAAACCCTAATTGGACAAGAATAAGCCTAGGGAGGATGATAATGACCTAATTGATCATCCAATGACACAAACACACCTATTGGATGCACAAGATTAGTTAAAAACCCTAATTGGACAAGAATAAGCCTAGGGAGGACGAAATAGACCTAAATGTTAATCCAATGACACAACTCAACTTATTGGATGCACAAGATTGGTTAAAAACCCTAATTGGACAAGAATAAGCCTAGGGAGGACGAAAATGACCTAATTGATCATCCAATGACACAAACACACCTATTGGATGCACAAGATTGGTTAAAAACCCTAATTGGACAAGAATATGCCTAGGGAGGACGTAAATGACGTAAATATTAATTCAATGACACAAACAAAGTTATTGGATGCACAAGATTGGTTAAAAACCCTAATTGGACTAGAATAAGCATAGGGAGGACGTAAATGACCTAATTGATCATCCAATGACACAAACACACCTATTGGATGCACAAGATTGGTTAAAAACCCTAATTGGACAAGAATATGCCTAGGGAGGACGAAAATGACCTAATTGATCATCCAATGACATAAACACACCTATTGGATGCGCAAGATTTGTTAAAAACCCTAATTGGACAAGAATATGCCTAGGGAGGACGAAAATGACCTAAATGTTAATCCAATGACACAAATGAACTTATTGGATGCACAAGATTGGTTAAAAACCCTAATTGGACAAGAATAAGCCTAGGGAGGACGAAAATGACTTAAATGTTAATCCAATGACACAACTCAACTTATTGGATGCACAAGATTGGTTAAAAACCCTAATTGGAGAAGAATATGCCTAGGGAGGACGAAAATGACCTAATTGATCATCCAATGACACAAACACACCTATTGGATGCACAAGATTGGTTAAAAACCCTAATTGGACAAGAATATGCATTGGGAGGACAAAAATGACCTAATTGATCATCCAATGACACAAACACACCTATTTGATGCACAAGATTGGTTAAAAACCCTAATTGGACAAGAATAAGCCTAGGGAGGACGAAAATGACCTAATTGATCATCCAATGACACAAACACACCTATTGGATGCACAAGATTGGTTAAAAACCCTAATTGGACAACAATATGCCTAGGGAGGACGAAAATGACCTAAATATTAATTCAATGACACAAACAAAGTTATTGGATGCACAAGATTGGTTAAAAACCCTAATTGGATAAGAATAAGCCTAGGGAGGACGTAAATGACCTAATTGATCATCCAATGACACAAACACACCTATTGGATGCACAAGATTGGTTAAAAATCCGAATTGGACAAGAATATTCCTAGGGAGGACGAAAATGACGTAAATATTAATTCAATGACACAAATAAACTTATCGGATGCACAAGATTGGTTAAAAACCCTAATTGGACAAGAATAAGCCTAGGGAGGACGAAAATGACCTAATTGATCATCCAATGACACAAACACACCTATTGGATGCACAAGATTGGTTAAAAACCCTAATTGGACAAGAATATGCCTAGGGAGGACGAAAATGACCTAAATATTAATTCAATGACACAAACAAAGTTATTGGTTGCACAAGATTGGTTAAAAACCCTAATTGGACAAGAATAAGCCTAGGGAGGACAAAAATGACCTAATTGATCATCCAATGACACAAACACACCTATTGGATGCACAAGATTGGTTAAAAACCCTAATTGGACAAGAATATGCCTAGGGAGGACGAAAATGACCTAAATATTAATTCAATCACACAAACAAACTTATCGGATGCACAAGATATGTTAAAAACCCTAATTTGACAAGAATAAGCCTAGGGAGGACGAAAATGACCTAATTGATCATCCAATGAAACCGACACACCTATTGGATGCACAAGATTGGTTAAAAACCCTAATTGGACAAGAATAAGCCTAGGGAGGACGAAAATGACCTAATTGATCATCCAATGACACAAACACACCTATTGGATGCACAAGATTGGTTAAAAACCCTAATTGGACAAGAATATGCCTAGGGAGGACGAAAATGACCTAAATATTAATTCAATGACACAAACAACCTTATTGGATGCACAAGATTGGTTAAAAACCCTAATTGGACAAGAATAAGCCTAGGGAGGACGAAAATGACCTAATTGATCATCCAATGACACAAACACACCTATTGGATGCACAAGATTGGTTAAAAACCCTAACTGGACAACAATATGCCTAGGGAGGACGAAAATGACCTAATTGATCATCCAATGATACAAACACACCTATTGGATGCACAAGATTGGTTAAAAACCCTAATTGGACAAGAATATGCCTAGGGAGGACGAAAATGACCTAATTGATCATCCAATGACACCAATGAACTTATTGGATGCACAAGATTGGTTAAAAACCCTAATTGGACAAGAATAAGCCTAGGGAGGACGAAAATTACCTAATTGATCATCCAATGACACAAACACACCTATTGGATGCACAAGATTGGTTAAAAACCCTAATTGGACAAGAATATGCCTTGGGAGGACGAAAATGACCTAAATATTAATTCAATGACACAAACAAACTTATTGGATGCACAAGATTGGTTAAAAACCCTAATTGGACAAGAATAAGCCTAGGGAGGACGAAAATGACCTAATTGATCATCCAATGACATAAACACACCTATTAGATGCACAAGATATGTTAAAATGCCTAATTGGACAAGAATATGCCTAGGGAGGAGGAAAATGACCTAAATATTAATTCAATGACACAAACAAAGTTATTGGATGCACAAGATTGGTTAAAAACCCTAATTGGACAAGAATAAGCCTAGGGAGGACGAAAATGACCTAATTGATCATCCAATGACACAAACACACCTATTGGAAGCACAAGATTGGTTAAAAACCCTAATTGGACAAGAATATGCTTAGGGAGGACAAAAATGACCTAATTGATCATCCAATGACACAAACACACCTATTGGATGCACAAGATTGGTTAAAAACCCTAATTGGACAAGAATAAGCCTAGGGAGAACGAAAATGACCTAAATATTAATTCAATGAAACAAACAAACTTATTGGATGCACAAGATTGGTTAAAAACCCTAATTGGACAAGAATAAGCCTATGGAGGACAAAAATGACCTAATTGATCATCCAATGACACAAACACACCTATTGGATGCACAAGATTGGTTAAAAACCCTAATTGGACAAGAATATGCCTTGGGAGGACGAAAATGACCTAAATATTAATTCAATGACACAAACAAACTTATTGGATGCACAAGATTGGTTAAAAACCCTAGTTGGACAAGAATATGCCTAGGGAGGACAAAAATGACCTAATTGATCATCCAATGACACAAACACACCTATTGGATGCACAAGATTGGTTAAAAACCCTAATTGGACAAGAATATGCCTAGGGAGGACGAAAATGACCTAAATATTAATTCAATGAAACAAACAAACTTATTGGATGCACAAGATTGGTTAAAAACCCTAATTGGACAAGAATAAGCCTATGGAGGACAAAAATGACCTAATTGATCATCCAATGACACAAACACACCTATTGGATGCACAAGATTGGTTAAAAACCCTAATTGGACAAGAATATGCCTTGGGAGGACGAAAATGACCTAAATATTAATTCAATGACACAAACAAACTTATTGGATGCACAAGATGGGTTAAAAACCCTAATTGGACAAGAATAAGCCTAGGGAGGACGAAAATGAACTAAATGTTAATCCAATGACACAAACACACCTATTGGATGCACAAGATTGGTTAAAAACCCTAATTTGACAAGAATATGCCTAGGGTGGACAAAAATGACCTAATTGATCATTCAATGACACAAACACACCTATTGGATGCACAAGATTGGTTAAAAACCCTAATTGGACAAGAATAAGCCTAGGGAGGACGAAAATGACCTAATTGATCATCCAAAGACACAAACACACCTATTGGATGCACAAGATTGGTTAAAAACCCTAGTTGGACAAGAATATGCCTAGGGAGGACGAAAATGACCTAATTGATCATCCAATGACACAAATGAACTTATTGGATGCACAAGATTGGTTAAAAACCATAATTGGACCAGAATAAGCCTAGGGAGGACGAAAATGACCTAAATGTTAATCCAATGACACAAACTCACCTATTGGATGCACAAGATTGGTTAAAAACCCTAATTGGACAAGAATAAGCCTAGGGAGGACGAAAATGACCTAATTGATCATCTAATGAAACAAACACACCTATTGGATGCACAAGATTGGTTAAAAACCCTAATTGGACAAGAATAAGCCTAGGGAGGACGAAAATGACCTAATTGATCATCCAAAGACACAAACACACCTATTGGATGCACAAGATTGGTTAAAAACCCTAGTTGGACAAGAATATGCCTAGGGAGGACGAAAATGACCTAATTGATCATCCAATGACACAAATGAACTTATTGGATGCACAAGATTAATTAAAAACCCTAATTGGACAAGAATAAGCCTAGGGAGGACGAAAATGACCTAATTGATCATCCAATGACACAAACACACCTATTGGATGTACAAGATTGGTTAAAAACCCTAATTGGACAAGAATATGCCTAGGGAGGACGAAAATGACCTAATTGATCATCCAATGACACAAACACACCTATTGGATGCACAAGATTGGTTAAAACCCTAATTGGACAAGAATAAGCGTAGGGAGGACAAAAATGACCTAATTGATCATCCAATGACACAAACACACCTATTGGATGCACAAGATTAGTTAAAAACCCTAATTGGACAAGAATATGCCTAGGGAGGACGAAAATGACCTAAATATTAATTCAATGACACAAACAAAGTTATTGGATGCACAAGATTGGTTAAAAACTCTTATTGGACAAGAATAAGCCTAGGAAGGATGAAAATGACCTAATTGATCATCCAATGACACAAACACACCTATTGGATGCACAAGATTGGTTAAAAACCCTAATTGGACAAGAATATGCCTTGGGAGGACGAAAATGACCTAAATATTAATTCAATGACACAAACAAACTTATTGGATGCACAAGATTGGTTAAAAACCCTAATTGGACAAGAATAAGCCTAGGGAGGACGAAAATGACCTAATTGATCATCCAATGACACAAACACACCTATTAGATGCACAACATTGGTTAAAAACCCTAATTGGACAAGAATATGCCTAGGGAGGACGAAAATGACCTAAATATTAATTCAATGACACAAACAAACTTATTGGATACACAAGATTGGTTAAAAACCCTAATTGGACAAGAATAAGCCTAGGGAGGACGAAAATGACCTAATTGATCATCCAATGACACAAACACACCTATTGGATGCACAAGATTGGTTTAAAACCCTAATTGGACAAGAATAACCCTAGGGAGGACCAAAATGACCTAATTGATCATCCAATGACACAAACACACCTATTGGAAGCACAAGATTGGTTAAAAACCCTAATTGGACAAGAATATGCCTAGGGAGGACAAAAATGACCTAATTGATCATCCAATGACACAAACACACCTATTGGATGCACAAGATCGGTTAAAAACCCTAATTGGACAAGAATAAGCCTAGGGAGGAGGAAAATGACCTAAATATTAATTCAATGAAACAAACAAACTAATTGGATGCACAAGATTGGTTAAAAACCCTAATTGGACAAGAATAAGCCTAGGGAGGACGAAAATGACCTAATTGATCATCCAATGACACAAACACACCTATTGGATGCACAAGATTGTTTAAAAATCCTAATTGCACAAGAATAAGCCTAGGGAGGACGAAAATGACCTAATTGATCATTCATTGCCACAAACACACCTATTGGATGCACAAGATTGGTTAAAAACCCTAATTGGACAAGAATATGCCTAGGTAGGACGAAAATGACCTAAATATTAATTCAATGACACAAAAAAAAACTTATTGGATGCACAAGATTGGTTAAAAACCCTAATTGGACAAGAATAAGCCTAGGGAGGACGAAAATGACCTAATTGATCATCCAATGACACAAACACACCTATTGGATGCACAAGATTGGTTAAAAACCCTAATTGGACAAGAATA
>JBBPBR010002005.1:0-14611 GCA_037974775.1 Cicer pinnatifidum | reverse complement strand
CCCTAGGCATATTCTTGTCCAACTAGGGTTTTGAACCAATCTTGTGCATCCAATAGGTGTGTTTGTGTCATTGGATGATCAATTAGGTCATTTTCGTCCTCCCTAGGCTTATTCTTGTCCAATTAGGGTTTTTAACCAATCTTGTGCATCCAATAAGTTCATTTGTGTCATTGGATTAACATTTAGGTCATTTTCGTTCTCCTTAGGCATATTCTTGTCCAATTAGGGTTTTTAACCAATCTTGTGCATCCAATAGGTGTGTTTGTGTCATTGGATGATCAATTTAGGTCATTTTCGTTCTCCCTAGGCATATTCTTGTCCAATTAGGGTTTTTAATCAATCTTGTGCATCCAATAGGTGTGTTTGTGTCGTATGATGATCAATTAGGTCATTTTCGTCCTCCCTAGGCTTATTCTTGCCCAATTAGGGTTTTTAACCAATCTTGTCCATCCAATAAGTTCATTTGTGTCATTGGATTAACATTTAGGTCATTTTCGTCCTCCCTAGGCTTATTCTTGTCCAATTAGGGTTTTTAACCAATCTTGTGCATCCAATAAGTTTGTTTGTGTCATTGGATGATCAATTAGGTCATTTTTGTCCTTTCTAGGCATATTCTTGTCCAACTAGGGTTTTTAACCAATCTTGTGCATCCAATAGGTGTGTTTGTGTCATTGGATGATCAATTAGGTCATTTTCGTCCTGCCTAGGCTTATTCTTGTCCAATTAGGGTTTTTAACCAATCTTGTGCATCGAATAGGTGTGTTTGTGTCATTGGATGATCAATTAGGTCATTTTCGTCCTCCCTAGGCATATTCTTGTCCAATTAGGGTTTTTAACCAATCTTGTGCATCCAATAGGTGTGTTTGTGGCAATGGATGATCAATTAGGTCATTTTCGTCCTCCCTAGGCTTATTCTTGTCCAATTATGGTTTTTAACCAATCTTGTGCATCCAGTAGGTGTGTTTGTGTCATTGGATGATCAATTAGGTCATTTTCGTCCTCCCTAGGCTTATTCTTGTCCAATTAGGGTTTTTAACCAATCTTGTGCATCCAATAGGTGTGTTTGTGTCATTGGATGATCAATTAGGTCATTTTCGTCCTCCCTAGGCTTATTCTTGTCCAATTAGGGTTTTTAGCCAATCTTGTGCATCCAATAACTTTGATTGTGTCATTGAATTAATATTTAGGTCATTTTCGTCCTCCCTAGGCATATTCTTGTCCAATTAGGGTTTTTAACCAATCTTGTGCATCGAATAGGTGTGTTTGTGTCATTGGATGATCAATTAGGTCATTTTCGTCCTCCCTAGGCTTTTTCTTGTCCAATTAGGGTTTTTAACCAATCTTGTGCATCCAATAGGTGTGTTTGTGTCATTGGATGATAAATTAGGTCATTTTCTTCCTCCCTAGGCTTATTCTTGTCCAATTAGGGTTTTTAACCAATTTTGTGCATCCAATAAGTTGAGTTGTGTCAATGGATTAACATTTAGCTCATTTTCGTTCTCCCTAGGCTTATTCTTGTCCAATTAGGGTTTTTAACCAATCTTGTGCATCCAATAAGTTCATTTGTGTTATTGGATTAACATTTAGGTCATATTCGTCCTCCCTAGGCATATTCTTGTCCAATTAGGGTTTTTAACCAATCTCTTGCATCCAATAGGTGTGTTTGTGTCATTGGATGATCAATTAGGTCATTTTCGTCCTCCCTAGGCATATTCTTGTCCAGTTAGGGTTTTTAACTAATCTTGTGCATCCAATAGGTGTGTTTGTGTCATTGGATGATCAATTAGGTCATTTTCGTCCTCCCTAGGCTTATTCTTGTCCAATTAGGGTTTTTAACCAATCTTGTGCATCCAATAGGTGTGTTTGTGTCATTGGATGACCAATTAGGTCATTTTCGTCCTCCCTAGGCTTATTCTTGTCCAATTAAGGTTTTTAACCAATCTTGTGCATCCAATAAGTTCATTTGTGTCATTGGATTAACATTTAGGTCATTTTCGTCCTCCCTAGGCATATTCTTGTCCAATTAGGGTTTTAACCAATCTTGTGCATCCAATAGGTGTGTTTGTGTCATTGGATGATCAATTAGGTCATTTTCGTCCTTTTTATGCTTATTCTTGTCCAATTAGGGTTTTTAAGAAACCTTGTGCATCCAATAGGTGTGTTTGTGTCATTGGATGATCAATTAGGTCATTTTCGTCCTCCCTAGGCTTATTCTTGTCCAATTAGGGTTTTTAACCAATCTTGTGCATCCAATAGGTGTGTTTGTGTCATTGGATGATCAATTAGGTCATTTTTCGTCCTCCCTAAGCTTATTCTTGTCCAATTAGGGTTTTTAACCAATCTTATGCATCCAATAGGTGTGTTTGTGTCATTGGATGATCAATTAGGTCATTTTCGTCCTCCCTAGGCTTATTCTTGTCCAATTAGGGTTTTTAACCAATCTTGTGCATCCAATAGGTGTGTTTGTGTCATTGGATGATCAATTAGGTCATTT
This sequence comes from Cicer pinnatifidum, assembly GCA_037974775.1. Taxonomy (NCBI): domain Eukaryota; kingdom Viridiplantae; phylum Streptophyta; class Magnoliopsida; order Fabales; family Fabaceae; genus Cicer; species Cicer pinnatifidum. The sequence goes on along the minus strand of JBBPBR010002005.1, from coordinate 12,117 downwards.
TCGTCCTCCCTAGGCTTATTCTTGTCCAATTAGGGTTTTTAACCAATCTTGTGCATCCAATAGGTGTGTTTGTGTCATTGGATGATCAATTAGGTCATTTTCGTCCTCCCTAGGCTTATTCTTGTCCAATTAGGGTTTTTAACCAATCTTGTGCATCCAATAAGTTCATTTGTGTCATTGGATGATCAATTAGGTCATTTTCGTCCTCCCTAGGCTTATTCTTGTCCAATTAGGGTATTTAACCAATCTTGTGCATCCAATAACTTTGTTTGTGTCATTGAATTAATATTTAGGTCATTTTCGTCCTCCCTAGGCATATTCTTGTCCAATTAGGGTTTTTAACCAATCTTGTGCATCCAATAGGTGTGTTTGTGTCATTGGATGATCAATTAGGTCATTTTCGTCCTCCCTAGGCTTATTCTTGTCCAATTAGGGTTTTTAACCAATCTTGTGCATCCAATAAGTTCATTTGTGTCATTGGATTAACATTTAGGTCATATCCGTCCTTCCTAGGCATATTCTTGTCCAATTAGGGTTTTTAACCAATCTTGTGCATCCAATAGGTGTGTTTGTGTCATTGGATGATCAATTAGGTCATTTTCGTCCTCCCTAGGCTTATTCTTGTCCATTTAGGGTTTTTAACCAATCTTGTGCATCCAATAGGTGTGTTTGTGTCATTGGATGATCAATTAGGTCATTTTCGTCCTCCCTAGGCTTATTCTTGTCCAATTAGGGTTTTTAACCAATCTTGTGCATCCAATAAGTTCATTTGTGTCATTGGATGATAAATTTGGTCATTTTCGTCCTCCATAGGCATATTCTTGTCCAACTAGGGTTTTAAACCAATCTTGTGCATCCAATAGGTGTGTTTGTGTCATTGGATGATCAATTAGGTCATTTTCGTCCTCCCTAGGCTTATTCTTGTCCAATTAGGGTTTTTAACCAATCTTGTGCATCCAATAGGTGTGTTTGTGTCATTGGATGATCAATTAGGTCATTTTCGTCCTCCCTAGGCTTATTCTTGTCCAATTAGGGTTTTTAACCAATCTTGTGCATCCAATAGGTGTGTCGGTTTCATTGGATGATCAATTAGGTCATTTTCGTCCTCCCTAGGCTTATTCTTGTCCAATTAGGGTTTTTAACATATCTTGTGCATCCGATAAGTTTGTTTGTGTGATTGAATTAATATTTAGGTCATTTTCGTCCTCCCTAGGCATATTCTTGTCCAATTAGGGTTTTTAACCAATCTTGTGCATCCAATAGGTGTGTTTGTGTCATTGGATGATCAATTAGGTCATTTTTGTCCTCCCTAGGCTTATTCTTGTCCAATTAGGGTTTTTAACCAATCTTGTGCATCCAATAAGTTCATTTGTGTCATTGGATTAACATTTAGGTCATTTTCGTCCTCCCTAGGCATATTCTTGTCCAATTAAGGTTTTTAACCAATCTGGTGCATCCAATAGGTGTGTTTGTGTCATTGGATGATCAATTGGGTCATTTTCGTGCTCCCTAGGCTTATTCTTGTCCAATTAGGGTTTTTAACCAATCTTGTGCATCCAATAAGTTGAGTTGTGTCATTGGATTAACATTTAGGTCATTTTCTTCCTCCCTAGGCTTATTCTTGTCCAATTAGGGTTGTTAACCAATCTTGTGCATCCAATAGGTGTGTTTGTGTCATTCGATGATCAATTAGGTCATTTTCGTCCTCGCTACGCATATTCTTGCCCAATTATGGTTTTTAACCAATCTTGTCCATCCAATAAGTTCATTTGTGTCATTGGATTAACATTTAGGTAATTTTCGTCCTCCCTAGGCTTATTCTTGTCCAATTAGGGTTTTTAACCAATCTTGTGCATCCAATAAGTTTGTTTGTGTCATTGGATGATCAATTAGGTCATTTTTGTCCTCACTAGGCATATTCTTGTCCAACTAGGGTTTTTAACCAATCTTGTGCATCCAATAGGTGTGTTTGTGTCATTGGATGATCAATTAGGTCATTTTCGTCCTCCCTAGGCTTATTCTTGTCCAATTAGGGTTTTTAACCAATCTTGTGCATCCAATAAGTTCATTTGTGTCATTGAATGATCAATTAGGTCATTTTCGTCCTCCCTAGGCATATTCTTGTCCAACTAGGGTTTTTCACCGATCTTGTGCATCCAATAGGTGTGTTTGTGTCATTGGATGATCAATTAGGTCATTTTCGTCCTCCCTAGGCTTATTCTTGTCCAATTAGGGTTTTTAACCAATCTTGTGCATCCAATAGGTGTGTTTGTGTCATTGGATGATCAATTAGGTCATTTTCGTCCTCCCTAGGCTTATTCTTGTCCAATTAGGGTTTTTAACCAATCTTATGCTTCCAATAAGTTTGTTTGTGTCATTGAATTAATATTTAGGTCATTTTCGTCCTCCCTAGGCATATTCTTGTCCAATTAGGGTTTTTAACCAATCTTGTGCATCCAATAAGTTCATTTGTGTCATTGGATTGACATTTAGGTCATTTTCGTCCTCCCGAGGCAAATTCTTGTCCAATTAGGGTTTTTAACCAATCTTGTGCATCCAATAGGTGTGTTTGTGTCATTGGATGATCAATTAGGTCATTTTCGTCCTCCCTAGGCTTATTCTTGTCCAATTAGGGTTTTTAACCAATCTTGTGCATCCAATAAGTTCATTTGTGTCATTGGATTAACATTTAGGTCATTTTCGTCCTCCCTAGGCATATTCTTGTCCAATTAGGGTTTTTAACCAATCTTGTGCATCCAATAGGTGTGTTTGTGTCATTGGAAGATCAATTAAGTCATTTTCGTCCTCCCTAGGCTTATTCTTGTCCAATTAGGGTTTTTAACCAATCTTGTGCATCCAATAAGTTCATTTGTGTCATTGGATGATCAATTAGGTCATTTTCGTCCTCCCTAGGCTTATTCTTGTCCAATTAGGGTTTTTAACCAATCTTATGCATCCAATAAGTTGAGTTGTGTCATTGGATTAACATTTAGGTCATTTTCGTCCTCCCTAGGCTTATTCTTGTCCAATTAGGGTTTTTAATCAATCTTGTGCATCCAATATGTGTGTTTGTGTCATTGGATGATCAATTAGGTCATTTTCGTCCTCCCTAGGCATATTCTTGTCCAACTAGGGTTTTCAACCAATCTTGTGCATCGAATAGGTGTGTTTGTGTCATTGGATGATCAATTAGGTCATTATCGTCCTCCCTAGGCTTATTCTTGTCCAATTAGGGTTTTTAACCAATCTTGTGCATCCAATAAGTTCATTTGTGTCATTGGATAAACAATTAGGTCATTTTCGTCCTCCCTAGGCATATTCTTGCCCAATTAGGGTTTTTAACCAATCTTGTCCATCCAATAAGTTCATTTGTGTCATTGGATTAACATTTAGGTCATTTTCGTCCTCCCTAGGCTTATTCTTGTCCAATTAGGGTTTTTAACCAATCTTGTGCATCCAATAAGTTTGTTTGTGTCATTGGATGATCAATTAGGTCATTTTTGTCCTCCCTAGGCATATTCTTGTCCAACTAGGGTTTTGAACCAATCTTGTGCATCCAATAGGTGTGTTTGTGTCATTGGATGATCAATTAGGTCATTTTCGTCCTCCCTAGGCTTATTCTTGCCCAATTAGGGTTTTTAACTAATCTTGTCCATCCAATAAGTTGAGTTGTGTCATTGGATTAAAATTTAGGTAATTTTCGTCCTCCAAAGGCTTATTCTTGTCCAACTAGGGTTTCTAACCAATCTTGTGCATCCAATAGGTGTGTTTGTGTCATTGGATGATCAATTAGGTCATTTTCGTCCTCCTAAGGCTTATTCTTGCCCAATTAGGGTTTTTAACTAATCTTGTCCATCCAATAAGTTGAGTTGTCTCGTTGGATTAACATTTAGGTCATTTTCGTCCTCCCTAGGCTTATTCTTGTCCAATTAGGGTTTTTAACCAATCTTGTGCATCCAATAGGTGTGTTTGTGTCATTGGATGATCAATTAGGTCATTTTCGTCCTCCCTAGGCTTATTCTTGCCCAATTAGGGTTTTTAACTAATCTTGTCCATCCAATAAGTTGAGTTGTCTGGTTGGATTAACATTTAGGTCATTTTCGTCCTCCCTAGGCTTATTCTTGTCCAATTTGGGTTTTTAACCAATCTTGTGCATCCAATAAGTTTGTTTGTGTCATTGGATGATCAATTAGGTCATTTTCGTCCTCCCTAAGCATATTCTTGTCCAACTAGGGTTTTGAACCAATCTTGTGCATCCAATAGGTGTGTTTGTGTCATTGGATGATCAATTAGGTCATTTTCGTCCTCCCTAGGCTTATTCTTGTCCAATTAGGGTTATTAACCAATCTTGTGCATCCAATAAGTTCATTTGTGTCATTGGATGATCAATTAGGTCATTTTCGTCCTCCCTAGGCATATTCTTGTCCAACTAGGGTTTTCAACCAATCTTGTGCATCGAATAGGTGTGTTTGTGTCATAGGATGATCAATTGGGTCATTTTCGTGCTCCCTAGGCTTATTCTTGTCCAATTAGGGTTGTTGAACCAATCTTGTGCATCCAATAAGTTCATTTGTGTTATTGGATGATCAATTAGGTCATTTTCGTCCTCCCTAGGCTTATTCTTGTCCAATTAGGGTTTTTAACCAATCTTGTGCATCCAATAAGTTGAGTTGTGTCATTGGATTAACATTTAGGTCATTTTCGTCCTCCCTAGGCTTATTCTTTTCCAATTAGGGTTTTTAACCAATCTTGTGCATCCAATAGGTGTGTTTGTGTCATTGGATGATCAATTAGGTCATTTTCGTCCTCCCTAGGCATATTCTTGTCCAACTAGGGTTTTCAACCAATCTTGTGCATCGAATAGGTGTGTTTGTGTCATTGGATGATCAATTAGGTCATTATCGTCCTCCCTAGGCTTATTCTTGTCCAATTATGGTTTTTAACCAATCTTGTGCATCCAATAAGTTCATTTGTGTCATTGGATTAACATTTAGGTCATTTTCGTTCTCCCTAGGCATATTCTTGTCCAATTAGGGTTTTTAACCAATCTTGTGCATCCAATAGGTGTGTTTGTGTCATTGGATGATCAATTTAGGTCATTTTCGTTCTCCCTAGGCATATCCTTGTCCAATTAGGGTTTTTAATCAATCTTGTGCATCCAATAGGTGTGTTTGTGTCATTGGATGATCAATTAGGTCATTTTCGTCCTCCCTAGGCATATTCTTGTCCAATTAGGGTTTTTAACCAATCTTGTGCATCCAATAGGAGTGTTTGTGTCATTGGATGATCAATTAGGTCACTTTCGTCCTCCCTAGGCTTATTCTTGTCCAATTTGGGTTTTTAACCGATCTTTGCATCCAATAGGTGTGTTTGTGTCATTGGATGATCAATTAGGTCATTTTCGTCCTCCCTAGGCTTATTCTTGTCCAATTAGGGTTTTTAACCAATCTTGTGCATCCAATAGGTGTGTTTGTGTCATTGGATGATCAATTAGGTCATTTTCGTCCTCCCTAGGCTTATTCTTGTCCAATTAGGATTTTAAACCAATCTTGTGAATCCAATAGGTGTGTTTGTGTCATTGGATGATCAATTAGATCATTTTCGTCCTCCCTAGTCTTATTCTTGTCCAATTAGGGTTTTTAACCAATCTTGTGTATCCAATAGGTGTGTTTGTGTCATTGGATGATCAATTAGGTCATTTTCGTCCTCCCTAGGCTTATTCTTGTCCAATTAGGGTTTTTAACCAATCTTGTGCATCCGATAAGTTTGTTTGTGTCATTGAAATAATATTTAGGTCATTTTCGTCCTCCCTAGGCTTATTCTTGTCCAATTAGGGTTTTTAACCAATCTTGTGCATCCAATAGGTGTGTTTGTGTCATTGGATGATCAATTAGGTCATTTTCGTCCTCCCTAGGCTTATTCTTGTCCAATTAGGGTTTTTAACCAATCTTGTGCATCGAATAGGTGTGTTTGTGTCATTGGATGATCAATTAGGTCATTTTCGTCCTCCCTAGGCATATTCTTGCCCAATTAGGGTTTTTAACCAATCTTGTCCATCCAATAAGTTCATTTGTGTCATTGGATTAACATTTAGGTCATTTTCGTCCTCCCTAGGCTTATTCTTGTCCAATTAGGGTTTTTAACCAATCTTGTGCATCCAATAAGTTTGTTTGTGTCATTGGATGTTCAATTAGGTCATTTTTGTCCTCCCTAGGCATATTCTTGTCCAACTAGGGTTTTTAACCAATCTTGTGCATCCAATAGGTGTGTTTGTGTCATTGGATGATCAATTAGGTCATTTTTGTCCTCCCTAGGCTTATTCTTGTCCAATTAGGGTTTTTAACCAATCTTGTGCATCCAATAGGTGTGTTTGTGTCATTGGATGATCAATTAGGTCTTTTTCGTCCTCCCTAGGCTTATTCTTGTCCAATTAGGGTTTTTAACCAATCTTGTGCATCCAATAAGTTCATTTGTGTCATTGGATTAACATTTAGGTCATTTTCGTTCTCCTTAGGCATATTCTTGTCCAATTAGGGTTTTTAACCAATCTTGTGCATCCAATAGGTGTGTTTGTGTCATTGGATGATCAATTTAGGTCATTTTCGTTCTCCCTAGGCATATTCTTGTCCAATTAGGGTTTTTAATCAATCTTGTGCATCCAATAGGTGTGTTTGTGTCGTATGATGATCAATTAGGTCATTTTCGTCCTCCCTAGGCTTATTCTTGCCCAATTAGGGTTTTTAACCAATCTTGTCCATCCAATAAGTTCATTTGTGTCATTGGATTAACATTTAGGTCATTTTCGTCCTCCCTAGGCTTATTCTTGTCCAATTAGGGTTTTTAACCAATCTTGTGCATCCAATAAGTTTGTTTGTGTCATTGGATGATCAATTAGGTCATTTTTGTCCTTTCTAGGCATATTCTTGTCCAACTAGGGTTTTTAACCAATCTTGTGCATCCAATAGGTGTGTTTGTGTCATTGGATGATCAATTAGGTCATTTTCGTCCTGCCTAGGCTTATTCTTGTCCAATTAGGGTTTTTAACCAATCTTGTGCATCCAATAGGTGTGGTTGTGTCATTGGATGATCAATTAGGTCATTTTCGTCCTCACTAGGCATATTCTTGTCCAATTAGGGTTTTTAACCAATCTTGTGCATCCAATAGGTGTGTTTGTGTCATTGGATGATCAATTAGGTCATTTTCGTCCTCCCTAGGCTTATTCTTGTCCAATTAGGGTTTTTAACCAATCTTGTGCATCCAATAAGTTCATTAGTGTCATTGGATGATCAATTAGGTCATTTTCGTCCTCCCTAGGCATGTTCTTGTCCAACTAGGGTTTTTAACCAATTTTGTGCATCCAATAGGTGTGTTTGTGTCATTGGATGATCAATTAGGTCATTTTCGTCCCCGCTAGGCTTATTCTTGTCCAATTAGGGTTTTTAACCAATCTTGTGCATCCAATAAGTTCATTAGTGTCATTGGATGATCAATTAGGTGATTTTCGTCCTCCCTAGGCATGTTCTTGTCCAACTAGGGTTTTTAACCAATCTTGTGCATCCAATAGGTGTGTTTGTGTCATTGGATGATCAATTAGGTCATTTTCGTCCTCCCTAGGCTTATTCTTGTCCAATTAGGGTTTTTAACCAATCTTGTGCATCCAATAAGTTCATTTGTGTCATTGGATGATAAATTTGGTCATTTTCGTCCTCCATAGGCATATTCTTGTCCAACTAGGGTTTTAAACCAATCTTGTGCATCCAATAGGTGTGTTTGTGTCATTGGATGATCAATTAGGTCATTTTCGTCCTCCCTAGGCTTATTCTTGTCCAATTAGGGTTTTTAACCAATCTTGTGCATCCAATAGGTGTGTTTGTGTCATTGGATGATCAATTAGGTCATTTTCGTCCTCCCTAGGCTTATTCTTGTCCAATTAGGGTTTTTAACCAATCTTGTGCATCCAATAGGTGTGTTTGTGTCATTGGAAGATCGATTAGGTCATTTTCGTCCTCCCTAGGCTTATTCTTGTCCAATTAGGGTTTTTAACCAATCTTGTGCATCCAATAGGTGTGTTTGTGTCATTGGATGATCAATTAGGTCATTTTCGTCCTCCCTAGGCTTATTCTTGTCCAATTAGAGTTTTTAACCAATCTTCTGCATCCGATAAGTTTGTTTGTGTCATTGAATTAATATTTAGGTCATTTTCGTCCTCCCTAGGCATATTCTTGTCCAATTAGGGTTTTTAACCAATCTTGTGCATCCAATAAGTTCATTTGTGTCATTGAATGATCAATTAGGTCATTTTCGTCCTCCCTAGGCATATTCTTGTCCAACTAGGGTTTTTCACCGATCTTGTGCATCCAATAGGTGTGTTTGTGTCATTGGATGATCAATTAGGTCATTTTCGTCCTCCCTAGGCTTATTCTTGTCCAATTAGGGTTTTTAACCAATCTTGTGCATCCAATAGGTGTGTTTGTGTCATTGGATGATCAATTAGGTCATTTTCGTCCTCCCTAGGCTTATTCTTGTCCAATTAGGGTTTTTAACCAATCTTATGCTTCCAATAAGTTTGTTTGTGTCATTGAATTAATATTTAGGTCATTTTCGTCCTCCCTAGGCATATTCTTGTCCAATTAGGGTTTTTAACCAATCTTGTGCATCCAATAAGTTCATTTGTGTCATTGGATTGACATTTAGGTCATTTTCGTCCTCCCGAGGCAAATTCTTGTCCAATTAGGGTTTTTAACCAATCTTGTGCATCCAATAGGTGTGTTTGTGTCATTGGATGATCAATTAGGTCATTTTCGTCCTCCCTAGGCTTATTCTTGTCCAATTAGGGTTTTTAACCAATCTTGTGCATCCAATAAGTTCATTTGTGTCATTGGATTAACATTTAGGTCATTTTCGTCCTCCCTAGGCATATTCTTGTCCAATTAGGGTTTTTAACCAATCTTGTGCATCCAATAGGTGTGTTTGTGTCATTGGAAGATCAATTAAGTCATTTTCGTCCTCCCTAGGCTTATTCTTGTCCAATTAGGGTTTTTAACCAATCTTGTGCATCCAATAAGTTCATTTGTGTCATTGGATGATCAATTAGGTCATTTTCGTCCTCCCTAGGCTTATTCTTGTCCAATTAGGGTTTTTAACCAATCTTATGCATCCAATAAGTTGAGTTGTGTCATTGGATTAACATTTAGGTCATTTTCGTCCTCCCTAGGCTTATTCTTGTCCAATTAGGGTTTTTAATCAATCTTGTGCATCCAATATGTGTGTTTGTGTCATTGGATGATCAATTAGGTCATTTTCGTCCTCCCTAGGCATATTCTTGTCCAACTAGGGTTTTCAACCAATCTTGTGCATCGAATAGGTGTGTTTGTGTCATTGGATGATCAATTAGGTCATTATCGTCCTCCCTAGGCTTATTCTTGTCCAATTAGGGTTTTTAACCAATCTTGTGCATCCAATAAGTTCATTTGTGTCATTGGATGATCAATTAGGTCATTTTCGTCCTCCCTAGGCTTATTCTTGTCCAATTAGGGTTTTTGACCAATCTTGTGCATCCAATAACTTTGTTTGTGTCATTGAATTAATATTTAGGTCATTTTCCTCCTCCCTAGGCATATTCTTGTCCAATTAGGGTTTTTAACCAATCTTGTGCATCCAATAGGTGTGTTTGTGTCATTGGATGATCAATTAGGTCATTTTCATCCTCCCTAGGCTTATTCTTGTCCAATTAGGGTTTTTAACCAATCTTGTGCATCCAATAGGTGTGTTTGTGTCATTGAATGATCAATTAGGTCATTTTCGTCCTCCCTAGGCTTATTCTTGTCCAATTCGGGTTTTTAACCAATCTTGTGCATCCAATAGGTGTGTTTGTGTCATTGGATGATCAATTAGGTCATTTTCGTCCTCCCTAGGCTTATTCTTGTCCAATTAGGGTTTTTAACCAATCTTGTGCATCCAATAGGTGTGTTTGTGTCATTGGATGATCAATTAGGTCATTTTCGTCCTCCCTAGGCTTATTCTGGTCCAATTAGAGTTTTTAACCAATCTTGTGTATCCAATAGGTGTGTTTGTGTCATTGGATGATCAATTAGGTCATTTTCGTCCTCCCTAGGCTTATTCTTGTCCAATTAGGGTTTTTAACCAATCTTGTGCATCCAATAGGTGTGTTTGTGTCATTGGATGATCAATTAGGTCATTTTCGTCCTCCCTAGGCTTATTCTTGTCCAATTAGGGTTTTTAACCAATCTTGTGCATCCAATAGGTGTGTTTGTGTCATTGGATGATCAATTAGTTCATTTTTGTCCTCCCTAGGCTTATTCTTGTCCAATTAGGGTTTCTAACCAATCTTGTGCATCCAATAGGTGTGTTTGTGTCATTGGATGATCAATTAGGTCATTTTCGTCCTCCCTAGGCTTATTCTTGTCCAATTAGGGTTTTTAACCAATCTTGTGCATCCAATAGGTGTGTTTGTGTCATTGGATGACCAATTAAGTCATTTTCGTCCTCCCTAGGCATATTCTTGTCCAATTAGGGTTTTTAACGAATCTTGTGCATCCAATTGGTGTGTTTGTGTCATTCGATGATCAATTAGGTCATTTTCGTCCTCCCTAGGCTTATTCTTGTCCAATTAGGGTTTTTAACCAATCTTGTGCATCCAATAAGTTGAGTTGTGTCATTGGATTAACATTTAGGTCATTTTCGTCCTCCCTAGGCTTTTTCTTGTCCAATTAGGGTTTTTAACCAATCTTGTGCATCCAATAGGTGTGTTTGTGTCATTGGATGATCAATTAGGTCATTTTCATCCTCCATAGGCTTATTCTTGTCCAATTAGGGTTTTTAACCAATCTTGTGCATCCAATAAGTTGAGTTGTGTCATTGGATTAACATTTAGGTCATTTTCGTCCTCCCTAGGCTTATTCTTGTCCAATTAGGGTTTTTAACCAATCTTGTGCATCCAATAGGTGTGTTTGTGTCATTGGATGATCAATTAGGTCATTTTCGTCCTCCCTAGGCTTATTCTTGTCCAATTAGGGTTTTTAACCAATGTTGTGCATCCAATAAGTTCATTTGTGTCATTGGATTAACATTTAGGTCATTTTCGTTCTCCTTAGGCATATTCTTGTCCAATTAGGGTTTTTAACCAATCTTGTGCATCCAATAGGTGTGTTTGTGTCATTGGATGATCAATTTAGGTCATTTTCGTTCTCCCTAGGCATATTCTTGTCCAATTAGGGTTTTTAATCAATCTTGTGCATCCAATAGGTGTGTTTGTGTCATTGGATGATCAATTTGGTCATTTTCGTCCTCCCTATGCATATTCTTTTCCAATTAGGGTTTTAAACCAATCTTGTGCATCCAATAGGTGTGTTTGTGTCATCGGATGATCAATTAGGTTATTTTCGTCCTCCCTAGGCATATTCTTGTCCAATTAGGGTTTTTAACCAATCTTGTGCATCCAATAAGTTCATTTGTGTCATTGGATTAACATTTAGGTCATTTTCGTTCTCCTTAGGCATATTCTTGTCCAATTAGGGTTTTTAACCAATCTTGTGCATCCAATAGGTGTGTTTGTGTCATTGGATGATCAATTTAGGTCATTTTCGTTCTCCCTAGGCATATTCTTGTCCAATTAGGGTTTTTAATCAATCTTGTGCATCCAATAGGTGTGTTTGTGTCATTGGATGATCAATTTGGTCATTTTCGTCCTCCCTATGCATATTCTTTTCCAATTAGGGTTTTAAACCAATCTTGTGCATCCAATAGGTGTGTTTGTGTCATCGGATGATCAATTAGGTTATTTTCGTCCTCCCTAGGCATATTCTTGTCCAATTAGGGTTTTTAACCAATCTTGTGCATCCAATAAGTTCATTTGTGTCATTGGATTAACATTTAGGTCATTTTCGTTCTCCTTAGGCATATTCTTGTCCAATTAGGGTTTTTAACCAATCTTGTGCATCCAATAGGTGTGTTTGTGTCATTGGATGATCAATTTAGGTCATTTTCGTTCTCCCTAGGCATATTCTTGTCCAATTAGGGTTTTTAATCAATCTTGTGCATCCAATAGGTGTGTTTGTGTCATTGGATGATCAATTTGGTCATTTTCGTCCTCCCTA
>JBBPBR010002004.1:4454-14624 GCA_037974775.1 Cicer pinnatifidum | reverse complement strand
GGAAAAGAATATGCCTAGGGAGGCAAAAATGACCTAATGGATCATCCAATGACACAAACACACCTATTGGATGCACAAGATTGGTTAAAAACCCTAATTGGACAAGAATATGCCTAGGGAGGACGAAAATGACCTAAATATTAATTCAATGACACAAACTAAGTTATTGGAAGCACAAGATTGGTTAAAAACTCTAATTGGAAAAGAATAAGCCTAGGGAGAACGTAAATGACCTAATTGATCATCCAATGACACAAACACACCTATTGGATGCACAAGATTGGTTAAAAACCCGAATTGGACAAGAATAAGCCTAGGGAGGACGAAAATGACCTAATTGATCATCCATTGCCACAAACACACCTATTGGATGTACAAGATTGGTTAAAAACCCTAATAGGAAAAGAATATGCCTAGGGAGGCAAAAATGACCTAATGGATCATCCAATGACACAAACACACCTATTGGATGCACAAGATTGGTTAAAAACCCTAATTGGAAGAGAATTTGCCTAGGGAGGACGAAAATGACCTAAATATTAATTCAATGACATAAACAAACTTATTGGATGCACAAGATTGGTTAAAAACCCTAATTGGACAAGAATAAGCCTAGGGAGGACGAAAGTGACCTAATTGATCGTCCATTGCCACAAACACACCTATTGGATGCACAAGATTGGTTAAAAACCGTAATTGGACAAGAATATGCCTAGGGAGGACGAAAATGACCTAATGGATCATCCAATGACACAAACACGCCTATTGGATGCACAAGATTGGTTAAAAACCCTAATTGGACAAGAATATGCCTAGGGAGGAGGAAAATGACCTAAATATTAATTCAATGACACAAACAAACTTATTGGATGCACAAGATTGGTTAAAAACCCTAATTGGACAAGAATAAGCCTAGGGAGGATGAAAATGACCTAATTGATCATCCAATGACACAAACACACCTATTGGATGCACAAGATTGGTTAAAAACCCTAATTGGACAAGAATAAGCCTAGGGAGGACCAGAATGACCTAATTGATCATCTAATGACACAAACACACCTATTGGAAGCACAAGATTGGTTAAAAACCCTAGTTGGACAAGAATATGACTATGGAGGACAAAAATGACCTAATTGATCATCCAATGACACAAACACACCTATTGGATGCACAAGATTGGTTAAAAACCCTAATTGGACAAGAATATGCCTAGGGAGGACGAAAATGACCTAAATATTAATTCAATGACACAAACAAACTTATTGGATGCACAAGATTGGTTAAAAACCCTAATTGGACAAGAATAAGCCTAGGGAGGACGAAAATGACCTAATTGATCATCCAATGACACAAACACACCTATTGGATGCACAAGATTGGTTAAAAACCCTAATTGGACAAGAATAAGCCTAGGGAGGACCAAAATGACCTAATTGATCATCCAATGACACTAACACACCTATTGGAAGCACAAGATTGGTTAAAAAACCTAATTGGACAAGAATATGCCTAGGGAGGACGAAAAGGACCTAAATATTAATTCAATGACACAAACAAACTTATTGGATGCACAAGATTGGTTAAAAACCCTAATTGGACAAGAATAAGCCTAGGGAGGACGAAAATGACCTAATTGATCATCCAATGACACAAACACACCTATTGGATGCACAAGATTGGTTAAAAACCCTAATTGGACAAGAATAAGCCCTGGGAGGACCAAAATGACCTACTTGATCATCCAATGACACAAACACACCTATTGGAAGCACAAGATTGGTTAAAAACCCTAATTGGACAAGAATATGCCTAGGGAGGACAAAAATGACCTAATTGATCATCCAATGACACAAACACACCTATTAGATGCACAACATTAGTTAAAAACCCTAATTGGACAAGAATATGCCTAGGGAGGAGGAAAATGACCTAAATATTAATTCAATGACACAAACAAACTTATTGGATGCACAAGATGGGTTAAAAACCCTAATTGGACAAGAATAAGCCTAGGGAGGACGAAAATGACCTAAATGTTAATCCAATGACACAAACACACCTATTGGATGCACAAGATTGGTTAAAAACCCTAATTTGACAAGAATAAGCCTAGGGAGGACGAAAATGACCTAAATATTAATTCAATGACACAAACAAACTTATTGGATGCACAATATTGGTTAAAAACCCTAATTGGACAAGAATAAGCCTAGGGAGGACGAAAATGACCTAATTGATCATCCAATGACACAAACACACCTATTAGATGCACAAGATTGGTTAAAAACCCTAATTGGACAAGAATATGCCTAGGGATGACGTAAATGACCTAATTGATCATCCAATGACACAAACACACCTATTGGATGCACAAGATTGGTTAAAAACCCTAATTGGACAAGAATATGCCTAGGGAGGACGAAAATGACCTAATTGATCATCCAATGACACAAACACACCTATTGGATGCACAAGATTGGTTAAAAACCCTAATTGGACAAGAATATGCTTAGGGGGGACGAAAATGAGCTAAATATTAATTCAATGACACAAACAAACTTATTGGATGCACAAGATTGGTTAAAAACCCTAATTGGACAAGAATAAGCCTAGGGAGGACGAAAATGACCTAATTGATCATCCAATGACACAAACACACCTATTGGATGCACAAGATTGGTTAAAAACCCTAATTGGACAAGAATAAGCCTAGGGAGGACGAAAATGACCTAATTGATCATCCATTGCCACAAACACACCTATGGGATGCACAAGATTGGTTAAAAACCCTAATTGGACAAGAATATGCCTTGGGAGGACGAAAATGACCTAATTGGTCATCCAATGACACAAACACACCTATTGGATGCAAAAGATTGGTTAAAAACCCTAATTGGACAAGAATAAGCCTAGGGAGGACGAAAATGACCTAATTGATCATCCAATGACACAAACACACCTATTGGATGCACAAGATTGGTTAAAAACCCTAATTGGACAAGAATAAGCCTAGGGAGGACGAAAATGACCTAATTGATCATCCAATGACACAAACACACCTATTGGATGCACAAGATTGGTTAAAAACCCTAATTGGACAAGAATAAGCCTACGGAGGACGAAAATGACCTAATTGATCATCCAAAGACACAAACACACCTATTGGATGCACAAGATTGTTTAAAAACCCTAATTGGACAAGAATAAGCCTAGGGAGGACGAAAATGACCTAATTGATCATCCAATGACACAAACACACCTATTGGATGCACAAGATTGGTTAAAAACCCTAATTGGACAAGAATAAGCCTAGGGAGGACGAAAATGACCTAATTGATCATCCAATGACACAAACACACCTATTAGATGCACAAGATTGGTTAAAAACCCTAATTGGACAAGAATATGCCTAGGGAGGACATAAATGACCTAATTGATCATCCAATGACACAAACACACCTATTGGATGCACAAGATTGGTTAAAAACCCTAATTGGACAAGAAGATGCCTAGGGAGGACGAAAATGACCTAATTGATCATCCAATGACACAAACACACCTATTGGATGCACAAGATTGGTTAAAAACCCTAATTGGACAAGAATAAGCCTAGGGAGGACGAAAATGACCTAATTGATCATCCAATGACACAAACACACCTATTGGATGCACAAGATTGGTTAAAAACCCTAATTGGACAAGAATAAGCCTAAGGAGGACGAAAATCACCTAAATGTTAATCCAATGACACAACTCAACTTATTGGATGCACAAGATTGGTTAAAAACCGTAATTGGAGAAGAATAAGCCTAGGGAGGACGAAAATGACCTAATTGATCATCCAATGTCACAAACACACCAATTGGATGCACAAGATTCGTTAAAAACCCTAATTGGACAAGAATATGCCTAGGGAGGACGAAAATGACCTAATTGATCATCCAATGACACAAACACACCTATTGGATGCACAAGATTGGGTAAAAACCCTAATTGGACAAGAATAAGCCTAGGGAGGACGAAAATGACCTAATTGATCATCCATTGCCACAAACACACCTATTGGATGCACAAGATTGGTTAAAAACCCTAATTGGAAAAGAATATGCCTAGGGAGGCAAAAATGACCTAATGGATCATCCAATGACACAAACACACCTATTGGATGCACAAGATTGGTTAAAAACCCTAATTGGACAAGAATATGCCTAGGGAGGACGAAAATGACCTAAATATTAATTCAATGACACAAACAAAGTTATTGGAAGCACAAGATTGGTTAAAAACTCTAATTGGACAAGAATAAGCCTAGGGAGAACGTAAATGACCTAATTGATCATCCAATGACACAAACACACCTATTGGATGCACAAGATTGGTTAAAAACCCTAATTGGTCAAGAATAAGCCTAGGGAGGACGAAAATGACCTAATTGATCATCCATTGCCACAGACACACCTATTGGATGTACAAGATTGGTTAAAAACCCTAATTGGACAAGAAGAAGCCTAGGGAGGACGAAAATGACCTAATTGATCATCCAATGACACAAACACACCTATTGGATGCACAAGATTGGTTAAAAACCCTAATTGGACAAGAATAAGCCTAGGGAGGACGAAAATGACCTAATTGATCATCCATTGCCACAAACACACCTATTGGATGTACAAGATTGGTTAAAAACCCTAATAGGAAAAGAATATGCCTAGGGAGGCAAAAATGACCTAATGGATCATCCAATGACACAAACACACCTATTGGATGCACAAGATTGGTTAAAAACCCTAATTGGAAGAGAATTTGCCTAGGGAGGACGAAAATGACCTAAATATTAATTCAATGACATAAACAAACTTATTGGATGCACAAGATTGGTTAAAAACCCTAATTGGACAAGAATAAGCCTAGGGAGGACGAAAGTGACCTAATTGATCATCCATTGCCACAAACACACCTATTGGATGCACAAGATTGGTTAAAAACCCTAATTGGACAAGAATATGCCTAGGGAGGACGAAAATGACCTAATGGATCATCCAATGACACAAACACGCCTATTGGATGCACAAGATTGGTTAAAAACCCTAATTGGACAAGAATATGCCTAGGGAGGAGGAAAATGACCTAAATATTAATTCAATGACACAAACAAAGTTATTGGATGCACAAGATTGGTTAAAAACCCTAATTGGACAAGAATAAACCTTGGGGGGACGAAAATGACCTAATTGATCATCCAATGACACAAACACACCTATTGGATGCACAAGATTGGTTAAAAACCCTAATTGGACAAGCATATGCCTAGGGAGGACGAAAATGACCTAATTGATCATCCAAAGACACAAACATACCTATTGGATGCACAAGATTGGTTAAAAACCCTAGTAGGACAAGAATATGCCTAGGGAGGACGAAAATGACCTAATTGATCATCCAATGACACAAATGAACTTATTGGATGCCCAAGAGTGGTTAAAAACCCTAATTGGACAAGAAGAAGCCTAGGGAGGCAAAAATTACCTAATTGATCATCCAATGACACAAACACACCTATGTGATGCACAAGATTGGTTAAATACCCTAATTGGACAAGAATATGCCTAGGGAGGACGAAAATGACCTAAATGTTAATCCAATGACACAAATGAACTTATTGGATGCACAAGATTGGTTAAAAACCCAAATTGGACAAGAATAAGCCTTGGGGGGACGAAAATGACCTAATTGATCATCCAATGACACAAACACACCTATTGGATGCACAAGACTGATTAAAAACCCTAATTGGACAAGAATATGCCTAGGGAGGACGAAAATGACCTAAATATTAATTCAATGACATAAACAAACTTATTGGATGCACAAGATTGGTTAAAAACCCTAATTGGACAAGAATAAGACTAGGGAGGACGAAAATGACCTAATTGATCATCCAATGATACAAACACACCTATTGGAAGCACAAGATTGGTTAAAAACCCTAATTGGACAAGAATATGCCTAGGGAGGACGAAAATGATCTAAATGTTAATCCAACGACACAAATGAACTTATTGGATGCACAAGATTGGTTAAAAACCCTAATTGGACAAGAATAAGCCTAGGGAGGACGAAAATGACCTAATTGATCATCCAATGACACAAACACACCTATTGGATGCACAAGATTGGTTAAAAACCCTAATTGGAAAAGAATATGCCTAGGGAGGAGGAAAATGACCTAAATATTAATTCAATGACACAAACAAAGTTATTGGATGCACAAGATTGGTTAAAAACCGTAATTGGACAAGAATAAGCCTAGGGAGGACGAAAATGACCTAATTGATCATCCAATGACACAAACACACCTATTGGATGCAAAAGACTGGTTAAAAACCCTAATTGGACAAGAATAAGCCTAGGGAGGACGAAAATGACCTAATTGATCTTCCAATGACACAAACACACCTATTGGATGCACAAGATTGGTTAAAAACGCTAATTGGACAAGAATATGCCTAGGGAGGACGAAAATGACCTAATTGATCATCCAAAGACACAAACATACCTATTGGATGCACAAGATTGGTTAAAAACCCTAGTTGGACAGGAATATGCCTAGGGAGGACGAAAATGACCTAATTGATCATCCAATGACACAAATGAACTTATTGGATGCCCAAGATTGGTTAAAAACCCTAATTGGACAAGAATAAGCCTAGGGAGGACGAAAATGACCTAATTGATCATCCAATGACACAAACACACCTATTGGATGCACAAGATTGGTTAAAAACCCTAATTGGACAAGAATAAGCCTATGGAGGACGAAAATGACCTAATTGATCATCCAATGACACAAACACACCTATTAGATGCACAAGATTGGTTAAAAACCCTAATCGGACAAGAATATGCCTAGGGAGGACGAAAATGACCTAATTGATCATCCAATGACACAAACACACCTATTGGATGCACAAGATTGGTTAAAAACCCTAATTGGACAAGAATGTGCCTAGGGAGGACGAAAATGACCTAATTGATCATCCAATGACACAAATGAACTTATTGGATGCACAAGATTAGTTAAAAACCCTAATTGGACAAGAATAAGCCTAGGGAGGACGAAAATAACCTAATTGATCATCCAATGACACAAACACACCTATTGGATGAACAAGATTGGTCTAAAACTCTAATTGGACAACAATATGCCTAGGGAGGACGAAAATGACCTAAATGTTAATCAAATGACACAAATGAACGTATTGGATGCACAAGATTGGTTAAAAACCCTAATTGGACAAGAATAAGCCTAGGGAGGACGAAAGTGACCTAATTGATCATCCAATGACACAAACACACCTATTGGATGCACAAGATTGGTTAAAAACCCTAATTGGACAACAATATGCCTAGGGAGGACGAAAATGACCTAATTGATCATCCAATGACACAAACACACCTATTGGATGCACAAGATTAGTTAAAAACCCTAATTGGACAAGAATAAGCCTAGGGAGGACGAAAATGACCTAATTGATCATCCAATGACACAAACACACCTATTGGATGCACAAGATTGGTTAAAAACCCTAATTGGACAAGAATAAGCCTAGGGAGGACGAAAATGACCTAAATGTTAATTCAATGACATAAACAAACTTGTTGGATGCACAAGATTGGTTAAAAACCCTAATTGGACAAGAATAAGCCTAGGGAGGACGAAAATGACCTAATTGATCATCCAATGACACAAACACACCTATTGGATGCACAAGATTGGTTAAAAACCCTAATTGGACAAGAATAAGCCTAGGGAGGACGAAAATGAGCAAATTGATCATCCAATGACACAAACACACCTATTGGATGCACAAGATTGGTTAAAAACCCTAATTGGACAAGAATAAGCCTAGGGAGGACGAAAATGACCTAATTGATCATCCAATGACACAAACACACCTATTGGATGCACAAGATTGGTTAAAAACCCTAATTGGACAAGAATAAGCCTAGGGAGAACGAAAATGACCTAATTGATCATCCAATGACACATACACACCTATTGGATGCACATGATTGGTTTAAAACCTTAGTTGGACAAGAATATGCCTAGGGAGGACGAAAATTACCTAATTGATCATCCAATGACACAAACACACCTATTGGATGCACAAGATTGGTTAAAAACCCTAATTGGACAAGAATATGCCTAGGGAGGACGAATATGACCTAAATGTTAATCCAATAACACAAATGAACTTATTGGATGCACAAGATTAGTTACAAACCCTAATTGGACAAGAATAAGCCTAGGGAGGACGAAAATGACCTAATTGATCATCCAATGACACAAACACACCTATTGGATGCACAAGATTGGTTAAAAACCCTAATTGGACAAGAATATGCCTAGGGAGGACGAAAATGACCTTATTGATCATCCAATAACACAAACACACCTATTGGATGCACAAGATTGGTTAAAAACCCTAATTGGACAAGAATAAGCCTAGGGAGGACGAAAATGACCTAATTGATCATCCAATGACACAAACACACCTATTGGATGCACAAGATTGGTTAAAAACCCTAATTCGACAAGAATATGCCAAGGGAGGACGAAAATGACCTAAATATTAATTCAATGACACAAACAAACTTATCGGATCCACAAGATTAGTTAAAAACCCTAATTGGACAAGAATAAGCCTAGGGAGGACGAAAATGACCTAATTGATCATCCAATGACACAAACACACCTATTGGATGCACAAGATTGGTTAAAAACCCTAATTGGACAAGAATAAGCCTAGGGAGGACAACAATGACCTAATTGATCATCCAATGACACAAACACACCTATTGGATGCACAAGATTGGTTAAAAACCCTAATTGGACAAGAATAAGCCTAGGGAGGACGCAAATGACCTAATTGATCATCCAATGACACAAACACACCTATTGGATGCACAAGATTGGTTAAAAACCCTAATTGGACAAGAATAAGCCTAGGGAGGACGAAAATGACCTAATTGATCATCCAATGACACAAACACACCTATTGGATGCACAAGATTGGTTAAAAACCCTAATTGGACAAGAATAAGCCTAGGGAGGACGAAAATGACATAATTGATCATCTATTGCCACAAACACACCTATTGGATGCACAAGATTGGTTAAACACCTATTGGATGCACAAGATTGGTTAAAAACCCTAATTGGACAAGAATATGCCTAGGGAGGACGAAAATGACCTAAATGTTAATCCAATGACACAAATGAACTTATTGAATGCACAAGATTGGTTAAAAACCCTAATTGGACTAGAATAAGCCTAGGTAGGATGAAAATGACCTAAATGTTAATCCAATGACACAACTCAACTTATTGGATGCACAAGATTGGTAAAAAAACCCTAATTGGACAAGAATAAGCCTAGGGAGGACGAAAATGACCTAATTGATCATCCAATGACACAAACACACCTATTGGATGCACAAGATTGGTTAAAAACCCTAATTGGACAAGAATAAGCCTAGGGAGGACGAAAATGACCTAAATGTTAATCCAATGACACAACTCAACTTATTGGATACAAAAGTTTGGTTAAAAACCCTAATTGGACAAGAATATGCCTAGGGAGGACGAAAATTACCTAATTGATCATCCAATGACACAAACACACCTATTGGATGCACAAGATTGGTTAAAAACCCAAATTGGACAAGAATATGCCTAGGGAGGACGAAAATGACCTAAATATTAATTCAATGACACAAACAAACTTATCGGATGCACAAGATTGGTTAAAAACCCTAATTGGACAAGAATAAGCCTAGGGAGGACGAAAATGACCTAATTGATCATCCAATGACACAAACACACCTATTGGATGCACAAGATTGGTTAAAAACCCTAATTGGACAAGAATAAGCCTAGGGAGGACGAAAATGACCTAATTAGTCATCCAATGACACAAACACACCTATTGGATGCACAAGATTGGTTAAAAACCCTAATTGGACAAGAATATGCCTATGGAGGACGAAAATGACCTAATTGATCATCCAATGACACAAACACACCTTTTGGATGCACAAGATCGGTTAAAAACCCTAATTGGACAAGAATATGCCTAGGGAGGACGAAAATGACCTAATTGATCA
>JBBPBR010002003.1:0-14629 GCA_037974775.1 Cicer pinnatifidum | reverse complement strand
AATAAGCCTAGGGACGACGAAAATGACCTAAATGTTCGTCCAATGACACAAACACACCTATTGGATGCACAAGATTGCATAAAAACCCTAATTGGACAAGAATAAAACTAGGGAGGACGAAAATGACCTAATTGTTCCTCCAATGACACAAACACACCTATTGGATGCACAAGATTGGTTAAAAACCCTAATTGGACAAGAATAATCCTAGAGAGGACGAAAATGACCTTAATGTTCGTCCAATGACACAAACACACCTATTGGATGCACAAGATTGCATAAAAACCCTAATTGGACAAGAATAAGCCTAGGGTGGACGAAAATGACCTAAATGTTCCTCCAATGACACAAATGAACTTATTGGATGCACAAGATTGGCTAAAAACCCTAATTGGACAAGAATAAGCCTTGGGAAGACGAAAATGGCCTAAACGTTCATCCAATGACACAACTGAACTTATTGGATGCACAAGATTGGTTAAAAACCCTACCTGGACAAGAATAAGCATAGGGAGGACGAAAATGACCTAAATGTTCGTCCAATGACACAAACACACCTATTGGATGCACAAGATTGGCTAAAAACCCTAATTGGACAAGTATAAGACTAGGGAGGACGAAAATGACCTAAATGTTTATCCAATGACACAAATGAACATATTGGATGCACAAGATTGGTTTAAAACGCTAATTGGACAAGAATAAGCCTAGGGAGGACGAAAATGACCTAAATGTTCTTCCATTGACACAAATGAACTTATTGGATGCACAAGATTGGCTAAAAACCCTAATTGGACAAGAATAAGCCTAGGGAGGACGAAAATGACCTAAATGTTCATCCAATGACACAAATCAACTTATTGGATGCACATGATTGGTTAAAAACCCTAATTGGACAAGAATAAGCCTAGGGAAGACGAAAATGACCTAAATGTTCCTCCAATGACACAAATGAACTTATTGGATGCACAAGATTGGCTAAAAACCCAAATTGGACAAGAATAAGCCTTGGGAGGACGAAAATGGCCTAAATGTTCATCCAATGACACAACTGAACTTATTGGATGCACAAGATTAGTTAAAAACCCTACCTGGACAAGAATAAGCATAGGGAGGACGAAAATGACCTAAATGTTCGTCCAATGACACAAACACACCTATTGGATGCACAAGATTGCATAAAAACCCTAATTGGACAAGAATAAGACTAGGGAGGACGAAAATGACCTAAATGTTCCTCCAATGACACAAACACACCTATTGGATGCACAGGATTGGCTAAAAACCCTAATTGGACAAGAATAACCCTAGGGAGGACGAAAATGACCTAAATGTTCATCCAATGACACAAATGAACTTATTGGATGCACAAGGTTGGTTAAAAACCCTAATTGGACAAGAATAAGGCTAGGGACGACGAAAATGACCTAAATGATCGTCCAATGACACAAACACACCTATTGGATGCACAATATTGCATAAAAACCCTAATTGGACAAGAATAAAACTAGGGAGGACGAAAATGACCTAAATGTTCCTCCAATGACACAAACACACCTATTGGATGCACAAGATTGGTTAAAAACCCTAATTGGAAAAGAATAAGCCTAGGGAGGACGAAAATGACCTAAATGTTCGTCCAATGACACAACACACCTATAGGAGGGACAAGATTGCATAAAAACCCTAATTGGAAGAGAATAAGATTAGGGAGGACCAAAATGACCTAAATGTTCCTCCAATGACACAAATGAACTTATTGGATGCACAAGGTTGGTTACAAACTCTAAGTGGACAAGATTAAGTCTAGGGAGGACGAAAATGTCCTAAATGTTCAACCAATTACACAAATGAACTTATTGGAAGCACAAGGTTGGTTAAAAACCCTAATTGGACAAGAATAAGCCTAGGGAGGACGACAATGACCTAAATGTTCGTCCAATGACACAAATGAAGTTATTGGATGCACAAGATTGGTTAAAAACCCTAATTGGACAAGAATAAGCCTAGGGAGGACGAAAATGACCTAAATGTTCATCCAATGACACAAATGAACTTATTGGATTCACAAGGTTGGTTAAAAACCGTAATTGGACAACAATAAGCCTAGGGACGACGAAAATGACCTAAATGTTCGTCCAATGACACAAACACACCTATTGGATGCACAAGATTGCATAAAAACCCTAATTGGACAAGAATAAGACTAGGGAGGACGAAAATGACCTAATTGTTCCTCCAATGACACAAACACACCTATTGGATGCACAAGATTGGTTAAAAACCCTAATTAGACAAGAATAATCCTAGAGAGGACGAAAATGACCTTAATGTTCGTCCAATGACACAAACACACCTATTGGATGCACAAGATTGCATAAAAACCCTAATTGGACAAGAATAAGACTAGGGAGGACAAACATGACCTAAATGTTCCTCCATTGACACAAATGAACTTATTGGATGCACAAGATTGGCTAAAAACCCTAATTGGACAAGTATAAGACTAGGGAGGACGAAAATGACCTAAATGTTTATCCAATGACACAAATGAACTTATTGGATGCACAAGATTGGTTTAAAATGCTAATTGGACAAGAATAAGCCTAGGGAGGACGAAAATGACCTAAATGTTCCTCCATTGACACAAATGAACTTATTGGATGCACAAGATTGGCTAAAGACCCTAATTGGACAAGAATAAGCCTAGGGAGGACGAAAATGACCTAAATGTTCATCCAATGACACAAATCAACTTATTGGATGCACATGATTGGTTAAAAACCCTAATTGGACAAGAATAAGCCTAGGGAGGACGAAAATGACCTAAATGTTCCTCCAATGACACAAACACACCTATTGGATGCACAAGATTGCATAAAAACCCTAATTGGACAAGAATAAGAATAGGGAGGACGAAAATGACCTAAATGTTCCTCCAATGACACAAACACACCTATTGGATACACAAGATTGCATAAAAACCCTAATTGGACAAGAATAAGACTAGGGAGGACGAAAATGACCTAAATGTTCATCCAATGACACAAATGAACTTATTGGATGCACAAGATTGGTTAAAAACCCTAATTGGACAAGAATAAGCCTAGGGAATACGAAAATGACCTAAATGTTCATCCAATGACACAAATGAACTTATTGGATGCACAAGATTGGTTGAAAACCCTAATTGGACAAGAATAAGCCTAGGGAGGACGAAAATGACCTAAATGTTCATCCAATGAGACAAATGAACTTATTGGATGCACAAGATTGGTTAAAAACCCTAATTGGACGAGAATAAGTCGAGGGAGGATGAAAATCACCTAAATGTTCGTCCAATGACACAAACACACCTATTGGATGCACAAGATTGCATAAAAACCCTAATTGGACAAGAATAAGACTAGGGAGGACGAAAATGACCTAAATGTTCCTCCAATGACACAAACACACCTATTGGATGCACAGGATTGCATAAAAACCTAATTCGACAAGAATAAGACTAGGGAGGACTAAAATGACCTAAATGTTCATCCAATGACACAAATGAACTTATTGGATGCACAAGATTGGTTAAAAACCCTAATTGGACAAGAATAAGCCTAGGGAGGACGAAAATGACCTAAATTTTCGTCCAATGACACAAACACACCTATTGGATGCACAAGATTGCATAAATACCCTAATTAGACAAGAATAAGACTAGGGAGGACGAAAATGACCTAAATGTTCCTCCAATGACACAAACACACCTATTGGATGCACAAGATTGCATAAAAACCCAAATTGGACAAGAATAAGACTAGGGAGGACGAAAATGACCTAAATGTTCATCCAATGACCCAAAAGAACTTATTGGATGCACAAGATTGGTTAAAAACCCTAATTGGACAAGAATAAGCTTAGGGAGGACGAAAATGACCTAAATGTTCGTCCAATGACACAAACACACCTATTGGATGCACAAGATTGCATAAAAACCCTAATTGGACAAGAATAAGACTAGGGAGGACGAAAATGACCTAAATGTTCATCCAATGACACAAATGAAATTATTGGATGCACAAGATTGGTTAAAAACCCTAATTGGACAAGAATAAGTCTAGGGAGGACGAAAATGACCTAAATGTTCGTCCAATGACACAAACACACCTTTTGGATGCACAAGATTGCATAAAAACCCTAATTGGACAAGAATAAGACTAGGGAGGACGAAAATGACCTAAATGTTCCTCCAATGACACAAACACACCTATTGGATGCACAAGATTGGTTAAAAACCCTAATTGGAAAAGAATAAGCCTAGGGAGGACGAAAATGACCTAAATGTTCGTCCAATGACACAACACACCTATAGGAGGGACAAGATTGCATAAAAACCCTAATTGGAAGAGAATAAGACTAGGGAGGACCAAAATGACCTAAATGTTCCTCCAATGACACAAATGAACTTATTGGATGCACAAGGTTGGTTACAAACTCTAAGTGGACAAGATTAAGTCTAGGGAGGACGAAAATGTCCTAAATGTTCAACCAATTACACAAATGAACTTATTGGAAGCACAAGGTTGGTTAAAAACCCTAATTGGACAAGAATAAGCCTAGGGAGGACGAACATGACCTAAATGTTCGTCCAATGACACAAATGAAGTTATTGGATGCACAAGATTGGTTAAAAACCCTAATTGGACAAGAATAAGCCTAGGGAGGACGAAAATGACCTAAATGTTCATCCAATGACACAAATGAACTTATTGGATTCACAAGGTTGGTTAAAAACCGTAATTGGACAACAATAAGCCTAGGGACGACGAAAATGACCTAAATGTTCGTCCAATGACACAAACACACCTATTGGATGCACAAGATTGCATAAAAACCCTAATTGGACAAGAATAAGACTAGGGAGGACGAAAATGACCTAATTGTTCCTCCAATGACACAAACACACCTATTGGATGCACAAGATTGGTTAAAAACCCTAATTGGACAAGAATAATCCTAGAGAGGACGAAAATGACCTTAATGTTCGTCCAATGACACAAACACACCTATTGGATGCACAAGATTGCATAAAAACCCTAATTGGACAAGAATAAGCCTAGGGTGGACGAAAATGACCTAAATGTTCCTCCAATGACACAAATGAACTTATTGGATGCACAAGATTGGCTAAAAACCCTAATTGGACAAGAATAAGCCTTGGGAAGACGAAAATGGCCTAAATGTTCATCCAATGACACAACTGAACTTATTGGATGCACAAGATTGGTTAAAAACCCTACCTGGACAAGAATAAGCATAGGGAGGACGAAAATGACCTAAATGTTCGTCCAATGACACAAACACACCTATTGGATGCACAAGATTGCATAAAAACCCTAATTGGACAAGAATAAGACTAGGGAGGACGAAAATGACCTAAATGTTCCTCCAATGACACAAACACACCTATTGGATGCACAAGATTGGCTAAAAACCCTAATTGGACAAGTATAAGACTAGGGAGGACGAAAATGACCTAAATGTTTATCCAATGACACAAATGAACATATTGGATGCACAAGATTGGTTTAAAACGCTAATTGGACAAGAATAAGCCTAGGGAGGACGAAAATGACCTAAATGTTCTTCCATTGACACAAATGAACTTATTGGATGCACAAGATGGCTAAAAACCCTAATTGGACAAGAATAAGCCTAGGGAGGACGAAAATGACCTAAATGTTCATCCAATGACACAAATCAACTTATTGGATGCACATGATTGGTTAAAAACCCTAATTGGACAAGAATAAGCCTAGGGAAGACGAAAATGACCTAAATGTTCCTCCAATGACACAAATGAACTTATTGGATGCACAAGATTGGCTAAAAACCCTAATTGGACAAGAATAAGCCTTGGGAGGACGAAAATGGCCTAAATGTTCATCCAATGACACAACTGAACTTATTGGATGCACAAGATTAGTTATAAACCCTACCTGGACAAGAATAAGCATAGGGAGGACGAAAATGACCTAAATGTTCGTCCAATGACACAAACACACCTATTGGATGCACAAGATTGCATAAAAACCCTAATTGGACAAGAATAAGACTAGGGAGGACGAAAATGACCTAAATGTTCCTCCAATGACACAAACACACCTATTGGATGCACAGGATTGGCTAAAAACCCTAATTGGACAAGAATAAGCCTAGGGAGGACGAAAATGACCTAAATGTTCATCCAATGACACAAATGAACTTATTGGATGCACAAGGTTGGTTAAAAACCCTAATTGGACAAGAATAAGGCTAGGGACGACGAAAATGACCTAAATGATCGTCCAATGACACAAACACACCTATTGGATGCACAATATTGCATAAAAACCCTAATTGGACAAGAATAAAACTAGGGAGGACGAAAATGACCTAAATGTTCCTCCAATGACACAAACACACCTATTGGATGCACATGATTGGTTAAAAACCCTAATTGGACAAGAATAAGCCTAGGGAGGACGAAAATGTCCTAAATGTTCAACCAATTACACAAATGAACTTATTGGAAGCACAAGGTTGGTTAAAAACCCTAATTGGACAAGAATAAGCCTAGGGAGGACGACAATGACCTAAATGTTCGTCCAATGACACAAACACACCTATTGGATGCACAAGATTGCATAAAAACCCTAATTGGACAAGAATAAGCCTAGGGAGGACGAAAATGACCTAAATGTTCATCCAATGACACAAACGCACCTATTGGATGCACAAGATTGCATAAAAACCCTAATTGGACAAGAATAAGACTAGGGAGGACGAAAATGACCTAAATGTTCCTCCAATGACACAAACACACCTATTGGATGCACAAGATTGGTTAAAATCCCTAATTGGACAAGAATAAGCCTAGGGAGGACGAAAATGACCTAAATGTTCATCCAATGACACAAATGAACTTATTGGATGCACAAGGTTGGTTAAAAACCCTAATTGGACAAGAATAAGGCTAGGGACGACGAAAATGACCTAAATGATCGTCCAATGACACAAACACACCTATTGGATGCACAATATTGCATAAAAACCCTAATTGGACAAGAATAAAACTAGGGAGGACGAAAATGACCTAAATGTTCCTCCAATGACACAAACACACCTATTGGATGCACAAGATTGGTTAAAAACCCTAATTGGACAAGAATAAGCCTAGGGTGGACGAAAATGACCTAAATGTTCGTCCAATGACACAACACACCTATAGGAGGGACAAGATTGCATAAAAACCCTAATTGGAAGAGAATAAGACTAGGGAGGACCAAAATGACCTAAATGTTCCTCCAATGACACAAATGAACTTATTGGATGCACAAGGTTGGTTACAAACTCTAAGTGGACAAGATTAAGTCTAGGGAGGACGAAAATGTCCTAAATGTTCAACCAATTACACAAATGAACTTATTGGAAGCA
Organism: Cicer pinnatifidum; assembly: GCA_037974775.1. Taxonomy (NCBI): domain Eukaryota; kingdom Viridiplantae; phylum Streptophyta; class Magnoliopsida; order Fabales; family Fabaceae; genus Cicer; species Cicer pinnatifidum. The sequence goes on along the minus strand of JBBPBR010002003.1, from coordinate 7,165 downwards.
CAAGGTTGGTTAAAAACCCTAATTGGACAAGAATAAGCCTAGGGAGGACGACAATGACCTAAATGTTCGTCCAATGACACAAATGAAGTTATTGGATGCACAAGATTGGTTAAAAACCCTAATTGGACAAGAATAAGCCTAGGGAGGACGAAAATGACCTAAATGTTCGTCCAATGACACAACACACCTATAGGAGGGACAAGATTGCATAAAAACCCTAATTGGAAGAGAATAAGACTAGGGAGGACCAAAATGACCTAAATGTTCCTCCAATGACACAAATGAACTTATTGGATGCACAAGGTTGGTTAAAAACCCTAATTGGACAAGAATAAGGCTAGGGACGACGAAAATGACCTAAATGATCGTCCAATGACACAAACACACCTATTGGATGCACAATATTGCATAAAAACCCTAATTGGACAAGAATAAAACTAGGGAGGACGAAAATGACCTAAATGTTCCTCCAATGACACAAACACACCTATTGGATGCACAAGATTGGTTAAAAACCCTAATTGGACAAGAATAAGCCTAGGGAGGACGAAAATGACCTAAATGTTCGTCCAATGACACAACACACCTATAGGAGGGACAAGATTGCATAAAAACCCTAATTGGAAGAGAATAAGACTAGGGAGGACAAAAATGACCTAAATGTTCCGCCAATGACACAAATGAACTTATTGGATGCACAAGGTTGGTTACAAACTCTAAGTGGACAAGATAAAGTCTAGGGAGGACGAAAATGTCCTAAATGTTCAACCAATTACACAAATGAACTTATTGGAAGCACAAGGTTGGTTAAAAACCCTAATTGGACAAGAATAAGCCTAGGGAGGACGACAATGACCTAAATGTTCGTCCAATGACACAAACACACCTATTGGATGCACAAGATTGCATAAAAACCCTAATTGGACAAGAATAAGCCTAGGGAGGACGAAAATGACATAAATGTTCAACCAATGACACAAATGAACTTATTTGATGCACAAGGTTGGTTAAAAACCCTAATTGGACAAGAATAAGCCTAGGGAGGACGAAAATGACCTAAATGTTCGTCCAATGACACAAACACACCTATTGGATGCACAAGATTACATAAAAACCCTAATTGGACAAGTATAAGACTAGGGAGGACGAAAATGACCTAAATGTTTATCCAATGACACAAATGAACTTATTGGATGCACAAGATTGGTTTAAAACGCTAATTGGACAAGAATAAGCCTAGGGAGGACGAAAATGACCTAAATGTTCCTCCAATGACACAAATGAACTTATTGGATGCACAAGATTGGCTAAAAACCCTAATTGGACAAGAATAAGCCTAGTGAGGACGAAAATGACCTAAATGTTCATCCAATGACACAAATGAAGTTATTCGATGCACAAGATTGGTTAAAAACCCTAATTGGACAAGAATAAGACTAGGGAGGACGAAAATGACCTAATTGTTCCTCCATTGACACAAACACACCTATTGGATGTACAAGATTGGTTAAAAACCCTAATTGGACAAGAATAATCCTAGGGAGGACGAAAATGACCTTAATGTTCGTCCAATGACACCAACACACCTATTGGATGCACAAGATTGCATAAAAACCCTAATTGGACAAGAATCAGACTAGGGAGGACAAACATGACCTAAATGTTCCTCCATTGGCACAAATGAACTTATTGGATGCACAAGATTGACTAAAAACCGTAATTGTACAAGTATAAGACTAGGGAGGACGAAAATGACCTAAATGTTTATCCAATGACACAAATGAACTTATTGGATGCACAAGATTGGTTTAAAACGCTAATTGGACAAGAATAAGCCTAGGGAGGACGAAAATGACCTAAATGTTCCTCCAATGACACAAATGAACTTATTGGATGCACAAGATTGGCTAAAAACCCTAATTGGACAAGAATAAGCCTAGTGAAGACGAAAATGACCTAAATGTTCATCCAATGACACAAATGAAGTTATTGGATGAACAAGATTGGTTAAAAACCCTAATTGGACAAGAATAAGCCTAGGGAGGACGAAAATGACCTAAATGTTCCTCCAATGACACAAATGAACTTATTGGATGCACAAGATTGGCTAAAAACCCTAATTGGACAAGAATAAGCCTTGGGAGGACGAAAATGGCCTAAATGTTCATCCAATGACACAACTGAACTTATTGGATGCACAAGATTAGTTAAAAACCCTACCTGGACAAGAATAAGCATAGGGAGGACGAAAATGACCTAAATGTTCGTCCAATGACACAAACACACCTATTGGATGCACAAGATTGCATAAAAACCCTAATTGGACAAGAATAAGACTAGGGAGGACGAAAATGACCTAAATGTTCCTCCAATGACACAAACACACCTATTGGATGCACAGGATTGGCTAAAAACCCTAATTGGACAAGAATAACCCTAGGGAGGACGAAAATGACCTAAATGTTCATCCAATGACACAAATGAACTTATTGGATGCACAAGGTTGGTTAAAAACCCTAATTGGACAAGAATAAGGCTAGGGACGACGAAAATGACCTAAATGATCGTCCAATGACACAAACACACCTATTGGATGCACAATATTGCATAAAAACCCTAATTGGACAAGAATAAAACTAGGGAGGACGAAAATGACCTAAATGTTCCTCCAATGACACAAACACACCTATTGGATGCACAGGATTGGCTAAAAACCCTAATTGGACAAGAATAAGCCTAGGGAGGACGAAAATGACCTAAATGTTCATCCAATGACACAAATGAACTTATTGGATGCACAAGGTTGGTTAAAAACCCTAATTGGACAAGAATAAGGCTAGGGACGACGAAAATGACCTAAATGATCGTCCAATGACACAAACACACCTATTGGATGCACAATATTGCATAAAAACCCTAATTGGACAAGAATAAGACTAGGGAGGACGAAAATGACCTAAATGTTCCTCCAATGACACAAACACACCTATTGGATGCACAAGATTGCATAAAAACCCTAATTCGACAAGAATAAGACTAGGGAGGACAAAAATGACCTAAATGTTCATTCAATGACACAAATGAACTTATTGGATGCACAAGATTGGTTAAAAACCCTAATTGGACAAGAATAAGCCTAGGGAGGACGAAAATGACCTAAATGTTCATCCAATGACACAAACACACCTATTGGATGCACAAGATTGCATAAAAACCCTAATTGGACAAGAATAAGACTAGGGAGGACGAAAATGACCTAAATGTTCCTCCAATGACACAAACACACCTATTGGATGCACAAGATTGTATAAAAACCCTAATTCGACAAGAATAAGACTAGGGTGGACGAAAATGACCTAAATGTTCCTCCAATGACAGAAACACACCTATTGGATGCACAAGATAGCATAAAAACCCTAATTGGACAAGAATAAGACTAGGGAGGACGTAAATGACCTAAATGTTCCACCAATGACACAAATGAACTTATTGGATGCACAAGATTGGTTAAAAACCCTAATTGGACAAGAATAAGCCTAGGGAGGAAAAAAATGACCTAAATGTTCATCCAATGACACAAATGAACTTATTGGATGAACAAGATTGGTTAAAAACCCTAATTGGACAAGAATAAGCCTAGGGAGGACGAAAATGACCTAAATGTTCGTCCAATGACACAAACACACCTATTGGATGCACAAGATTGCATAAAAACCCTAATTGGACAAGAATAAGACTAGGGAGGACGAAAATGACCTAAATGTTCCTCCAATGACACAAACACACCTATTGGATGCACAAGATTGCATAAAAACCCTAATTGGACAAGAATAAGACTAGGGAGGACGAAAATGACTTAAATGTTCGTCCAATGACACAAACACACCTATTGGATGCACAAGATTGCATAAAAACCCTAATTGGACAAGAATAAGACTAGGGAGGACGAAAATGACCTAAATGTTCATCCAATGACACAAATGAACTTATTGGATGCACAAGATTGGTTAAAAACGCTAATTGGACAAGAATAAGCCTAAGGAGGACGAAAATGACCTAAATGTTCATCCAATGACACAAATGAACTTATTGGATGCACAAGATTGGTTAAAAACCCTAATTGGACAAGAATAAGCCTAGGGAGGACGAAAATGACCTAAATGTTCGTACAATGACACAAACACACCTATTGGATGCACAAGATTGCATAAAAACCCTAATTGGACAAGAATAAGACTAGGGAGGACGAAAATGACCTAAATGTTCCTCCAATGACACAAACACACCTATTGGATGCACCAGATTGCATAAAAACCCTAATTGGACAAGAATAAGACTAGGGAGGACGTAAATGACCTAAATGTTCCACCAATGACACAAATGAACTTATTGGATGCACAAGGTTGGTTAAAAACCATAATTGGACAAGAATAAGCCTAGGGAGGACGAAAATGACCTAAATGTTCGTCCAATGACACAAACACACCTATTGGATGCACAAGATTACATAAAAACCCTAATTGGACAAGTATAAGACTAGGGAGGACGAAAATGACCTAAATGTTTATCCAATGACACAAATGAACTTATTGGATGCACAAGATTGGTTTAAAACGCTAATTGGACAAGAATAAGCCTATGGAGGACGAAAATGACCTAAATGTTCCTCCAATGACACAAATGAACTTATTGGATGCACAAGATTGGCTAAAAACCCTAATTGGACAAGAATAAGCCTAGTGAGGACGAAAATGACCTAAATGTTCATCCAATGACACAAATGAAGTTATTGGATGCACAAGATTGGTTAAAAACCCTAATTGGACAAGAATAAGACTAGGGAGGACGAAAATGACCTAATTGTTCCTCCATTGACACAAACACACCTATTGGATGCACAAGATTGGTTAAAAACCCTAATTGGACAAGAATAATCCTAGGGAGGACGAAAATGACCTAAATGTTCGTCCAATGACACCAACACACCTATTGGATGCACAAGATTGCATAAAAACCCTAATTGGACAAGAATAAGAATAGGGAGGACGAAAATGACCTAAATGTTCATCCAATGACACAAACACACCTATTGGATGCACAAGATTGCATAAAAACCCTAATTGGACAAGAAAAAGACTAGGGAGGACGTAAATGACCTAAATGTTCCACCAAAGATACAAATGAACTTAATGGATGCACAAGGTTGGTTAAAAACCCTAATTGGACAAGAATAACCCTAGGGAGGACGAAAATGACCTAAATGTTCATCCAATGACACAAATGAACTTATTGGATGCACAAGATTGGTTGAAAACCCTAATTGGTCAAGAATAAGCCTAGGGAGGACGAAAATGACCTAAATGTTCATCCAATGACACAAATGAACTTATTGGATGCACAAGGTTGGCTAAAAACCCTAATTGGACAAGAATAAGGCTAGGGACGACGAAAATGACCTAAATGATCGTCCAATGACACAAACACACCTATTGGATGCACAATATTGCATAAAAACCCTAATTGGACAAGAATAAAACTAGGGAGGACGAAAATGACCTAAATGTTCCTCCAATGAGACAAACACACCTATTGGATGCACAAGATTGGTTAAAAACCCTAATTGGACAAGAATAAGCCTAGGGAGGACGAAAATGTCCTAAATGTTCAACCAATTACACAAATGAACTTATTGGAAGCACAAGGTTGGTTAAAAACCCTAATTGGACAAGAATAAGCCTAGGGAGGACGACAATGACCTAAATGTTCGTCCAATGACACAAACACACCTATTGGATGCACAAGATTGCATAAAAACCCTAATTGGACAAGAATAAGCCTAGGGAGGACGAAAATGACCTAAATGTTCAACCAATGACACAAATGAACTTATTTGATGCACAAGGTTGGTTAAAAACCCTAATTGGACAAGAATAAGCCTAGGGAGGACGAAAATGACCTAAATGTTCGTCCAATGACACAAACATACCTATTGGATGCACAAGATTACATAAAAACCCTAATTGGACAAGTATAAGACTAGGGAGGACGAAAATGACCTAAATGTTTATCCAATGACACAAATGAACTTATTGGATGCACAAGATTGGTTTAAAACGCTAATTGGACAAGAATAAGCCTAGGGAGGACGAAAATGACCTAAATGTTCCTCCATTGACACAAATGAACTTATTGGATGCACAACATTGGCTAAAAACCCTAATTGGACAAGAAAAAGCCTAGGGAGGACGAAAATGACCTAAATGTTCATCCAATGACACAAATCAACTTATTGGATGCACATGATTGGTTAAAAACCCTAATTGGACAAGAATAAGCCTAGGGAGGACGAAAATGACCTAAATGTTCATCCAATGACACAAATGAACTTATTGGATTCACAAGGTTGGTTAAAAACCCTAATTGGACAACAATAAGCCTACGGACGACGAAAATGACCTAAATGTTCGTCCAATGACACAAACACACCTATTGGATGCACAAGATTGCATAAAAACCCTAATTGGACAAGAATAAAACTAGGGAGGACGAAAATGACCTAATTGTTCCTCCAATGACACAAACACACCTATTGGATGCACAAGATTGGTTAAAAACCCTAATTGGACAAGAATAATCCTAGAGAGGACGAAAATGACCTTAATGTTCGTCCAATGACACAAACACACCTATTGGATGCACAAGATTGCATAAAAACCCTAATTGGACAAGAATAAGCCTAGGGTGGACGAAAATGACCTAAATGTTCCTCCAATGACACAAATGAACTTATTAAATGCACAAGATTGGCTAAAAACCCTAATTGGACAAGAATAAGCCTTGGGAAGATGAAAATGGCCTAAATGTTCATCCAATGACACAACTGAACTTATTGGATGCACAAGATTGGTTAAAAACCCTACCTGGACAAGAATAAGCATAGGGAGGACGAAAATGACCTAAATGTTCGTCCAATGACACAAACACACCTATTGGATGCACAAGATTGCATAAAAACCCTAATTGGACAAGAATAAGACTAGGGAGGACGAAAATGACCTAAATGTTCCTCCAATGACACAAACACACCTATTGGATGCACAAGATTGGCTAAAAACCCTAATTGGACAAGTATAAGACTAGGGAGGACGAAAATGACCTAAATGTT
>JBBPBR010002002.1:0-14633 GCA_037974775.1 Cicer pinnatifidum | reverse complement strand
ATTGGAGGAACATTTATGTCATTTTCGTCCTCCCTAGTCTTATTCTTGTCCAATTAGGGTTTTTAACCAATCTTGTGCATCCAATAGGTGTGTTTGTGTCATTGGAGGAACATTTAGGTCATTTTCGCCCTCCCTAGTCTTATTCTTGTCCAATTAGGGTTTTTATGCAATCTTGTGCATCCAATAGGTGTGTTTGTGTCATTGGAGGAACTTTTAGGTCATTTTTGTCCTCCCTAGTCTTATTCTTGTCCAATTAGGGATTTTATTCAATCTTGTGCATCCAATAGGTGTGTTTGTGTCATTGGACGAACATTTAGGTTATTTTCGTCCTCTCTAGGCTTATTCTTGTGCAATTAGGGTTTTTAACCAACCTTGTTCATCCAATAAGTTCATTTGTGTCATTGGTTGAACATTTAGGTAATTTTCGTCCTCCCTAGGCTTATTCTTGTCAAATTAGGGTTTTTAACCAAACTTGTGCATCCAATAAGTTCATTTGTGTCATTGGAGGAACATTTAGGTCATTTTCGTCCTCCCTAGTCTTATTCTTGTCCAATTTGGGTTTTTATGCAATCTTGTGCATCCAATAGGTGTGTTTGTGTCATTGGACGAACATTTAGGTCATTTTCGTCCACCCTAGGCTTATTCTTGTCCAATTAGGGTTTTTAATCAACCTTGTGCATCCAATAAGTTCATTTGTGTCATTGGTTGAACATTTAGGTCATTTTCGTCCTCCATAGGCTTATTCTTTTCCAATTATGGTTTTTAACCAATCTTGTGCATCCAATAAGTTCATTTGTGTCATTGGATGAACATTTAGGTCATTTTCGTCCTCCCTAGGCTTATTCTTGTCCAATTAGGGTTTTTATGCAATCTTGTGCATCCAATAGGTGTGTTTGTGTCATTGGACGAACATTTAGGTCATTTTCGTCCTCCCTAGTCTTATTCTTGTCCAATTATGGTTTTTAACCAACCTTGTGCATCCAATAAGTTCATTTGTGTCATTGGTTGAACATTTAGGTCATTTTCGTCCTCCCTAGGCTTATTCTTCTCCAATTAGGGTTTTTAACCAATCTTGTGCATCCAATAAGTTCATTTGTGTCATTGGTTGAACATTTAGGTCATTTTCGTCCTCCCGAGGCTTATTCTTGTCCAATTAGGGTTTTTAACCAACCTTGTGCATCCAATAAGTTCATTTGTGTCATTGGAGGAACATTTAGGTCATTTTCGTCCTCGCTAGTCTTATTCTTGTCCAATTAGGGTTTTTATGCAATCTTGTGCATCCAATAGGTGTGTTTGTGTCATTGGACGAACATTTAGGTCATTTTCGTCTTCCCTAGGCTTATTCTTGTCCAATTAGGGTTTTTAACCAATCTTGTGCATCCAATAGGTGTGTTTGTGTCATTGGATAAACATTTAGGTCATTTTCGTCCTCCTTAGTATTATTTTTGTCCAATTCAGGTTTTTATGCAATCTTGTGCATCCAATAGGTGTGTTTGTGTCATTGGACGAACATTTAGGTCATTTTCGTCCTCCCTAGGCTTATTCTTGTCCAATTAGGGTTTTTAACCAACCTTGTGCATCCAATAAGTTCATTTGTGTCATTGGTTGAACATTTAGGTCATTTTCGTCCTCCCTAGTCTTATTCTTGTCCAATTAGGGATTTTATTCAATCTTGTGCATCCAATAGGTGTGTTTGTGTCATTGGACGAACATTTAGGTCATTTTCGTCCTCTCTAGGCTTATTCTTGAGCAATTAGGGTTTTTAACCAACCTTGTGCATCCAATAAGTTCATTTGTGTCATTGGAGGAACATTTAGGTCATTTTCGTCCTCCCTAGTCTTATTCTTGTCCAATTAGGGTTTTTATGCAATCTTGTGCATCCAATAGGTGTGTTTGTGTCATTGGACGAACATTTAGGTCATTTTCGTCCACCCTAGGCTTATTCTTGTGCAATTAGGGTTTTTAACCAATCTTGTGCATCCAATAAGTTCATTTGTGTCATTGGATGAACATTTAGGTCATTTTCGTCCTTCCTAGGCTTTTTCTTGTCCAATTAGGGTTTTTATGCAATCTTGTGCATCAAATAGGTGTGTTTGTGTCATTGGACGAACATTTAGGTCATTTTCGTCCTCCCTAGGCTTATTGTTGTCCAATTATCGTTTTTAACCAACCTTGTGCATCCAATAAGTTCATTTGTGTCATTGGTTGAACATTTAGGTCATTTTCGTCCTCCCTAGGCTTATTCTTCTCCAATTAGGGTTTTTAACCAATCTTGTGCATCCAATAAGTTCATTTGTGTCATTGGTTGAACATTTAGGTCATTTTCGTCCTCCCTAGGCTTATTCTTCTCCAATTAGGGTTTTTAACCAATCTTGTGCATCCAATAAGTTCATTTGTGTCATTGGATGAACATTTAGGTCATTTTCGTCCTCCCTAGTCTTATTCTTGTCCAATTAGGGTTTTAAGCAATCTTGTGCATCCAATATGTGCGTTTGTGTCATTGGATGAACATTTAGGTCATTTTCGTCCTCCCTATGCTTATTCTTGTCCAATTAGGGTTTTTAACCAATCTTGTGCATACAATAAGTTCATTTGTGTCATTGGATGAACATTTAGGTCATTTGCGTCCTCCCTAGTCTTATTCTTGTCCAATTAGGGTTTTTATGCAATCTTGTGCATCCAATAGGTGTGTTTGTGTCATTGGACGAACATTTAGGTCATTTTCGTCTTCCCTAGGCTTATTCTTGTCCAATTAGGGTTTTTAACCAATCTTGTGCATCCAATAGGCGTGTTTGTGTCATTGGAGGAATATTTAGGTCATTTTCGTCCTCCCTACTCTTATTCTTGTCCAATTAGGGATTTTATTCAATCTTGTGCATCCAATAGGTGTGTTTGTGTCATTGGATGAACATTTAGGTCATTTTCGTCCTCTCTAGGCTTATTCTTGTGCAATTAGGGTTTTTAACCAACCATGTGCATCCAATAAGTTCATTTGTGTCATTGGAGGAACATTTAGGTCATTTTCGTCCTCCCTAGTCTTATTCTTGTCCAATTAGGGTTTTTATGCAATCTTGTGCATCCAATAGGTGTGTTTGTGTCATTGGACGAACATTTAGGTCATTTTCGTCCTTTCTAGGCTTATTCTTGGCCAATTAGGGTTTTTAACCAATCTTGTGCATCCAATAAGTTCATTTGTGTCATTGGATGAACATTTAGGTCATTTTCGTCCTCCCTAGGCTTATTCTTGTCCAATTAGGGTTTTTATGCAATCTTGTGCATCCAATAGGTTTGTTTGTGTCATTGGACGAACATTTAGGTCATTTTCGTCCTCCCTAGTCTTATTCTTGTCCAATTAGGGTTTTAAGCAATCTTGTGCATCCAATATGTGGGTTTGTGTCATTGGATGAACATTTAGGTCATTTTCGTCCTCCCTATGCTTATTCTTGTCCAATTCGGGTTTTTAACCAATCTTGTGCATCCAATAAGTTCATTTGTGTCATTGGTGGAACATTTAGGTCATTTACGTCCTCCCTAGTCTTATTCTTGTCCAATTAGGGTTTTTATGCAATCTTGTGCATCCAATAGGTGTGTTTGTGTCATTGGACGAACATTTAGGTCATTTTCGTCTTCCCTAGGCTTATTCTTGTCCAATTAGGGTTTTTAACCAATCTTGTGCATACAATAAGTTCATTTGTGTCATTGGATGAACATTTAGGTCATTTTCGTCCTCCCTAGTCTAATTCTTGTCCAATTAGGGTTTTTATGCAATCTTGTGCATCCAATAGGTGTGTTTGTGTCATTGGAGGAACATTTAGGTCATTTTCGTCCTCCCTAGTCTTATTCTTGTCCAATTAGGGTTTTTATGCAATCTGGTGCATCCAATAGGTGTGTTTGTGTCATTGGACGAACATTTAGGTCATTTTCGTCCTCCCTAGGCTTATTCTTGTCCAATTAGGGTTTTTAACCAATCTTGTGCATCCAATAAGTTCATTTGTGTCATTGGATAAACATTTAGGTCATTTTCGTCATCCATAGTCTTATTCTTGTCCAATTAGGGTTTTAAGCAATCTTGTGCATCCAATATGTGTGTTTGTGTCATTGGATGAACATTTAGGTCATTTTCTTCCTCCCTACGCTTATTCTTGACCAATTACGGTTTTTAACCAATCTTGTGCATCCAATAAGTTCATTTGTGTCATTGGATGAACATTTAGGTCATTTACATCCTCCCTAGGCTTATTCTTGTCCAATTAGGGTTTTTAACCAATCTTGTGCATCCAATAAGTTCATTTGTGTCATTGGATGAACATTTAGGTCATTTTCGTCCTCCCTAGGCTTATTCTTGTCCAATTAGGGTTTTTATGCAATCTTGTGCATCCAATAGGTGTGTTTGTGTCATTGGACAAACATTTAGGTCATTTTCGTCCTGCATAGGCTTATTCTTGTATAATTAGGGTTTTTAACCAATCCTGTGCATCCAATAGGTGTGTTTGTGTCATTGGACGAACATTTAGGTCATTTTCGTCCTCCCTAGGCTTATTCTTGTCCAATTAGGGTTTTTAACCAACCTTGTGCATCCAATAAGTTCATTTGTGTCATTCGTTGAACATTTAGGTCATTTTCGTCCTCCCTAGGCTTATTCTTGTCCAATTAGGGTTTTTAACCAACCTTGTGCATCCAATAAGTTCATTTGTGTCATTGGTTGAACATTTAGGTCATTTTCGTCCTCCCTAGTCTTATTCTTGTCCAATTAGGGTTTTTATGCAATCTTGTGCACCCAATAGTTGTGTTTGTGTCATTGGACGAACATTTAGGTTTTTTTCGTCCTCCCTAGGCTTATTCTTGTCCAATTAGGATTTTAACCAATCTTGTGCATCCAATAAGTTCATTTGTGTCATTGGATGAACATTTAGGTCATTTTCGTCCTCAATAGTCTTATTCTTGTCCAATTAGGGTTTTTATGCAATCTTGTGCATCCAATAGGTGTGTTTGTGTCATTGGAGGAACATTTAGGTCATTTTCGTCCTCCCTAGTCTTATTCTTGTCCAATTAGGGTTTTTATGCAATCTTGTGCATCCAATAGATGTGTTTGTTTCATTGGACGAACATTTAGGTCATTTTCGTCCTCCCTAGGCTTATTCTTGTCCAATTAGGGTTTTTAACCAATCTTGTGCATCCAATAAGTTCATTTGTGTCATTGGATGAACATTTAGGTCATTTTCGTCCTCCCTAGGCTTATTCTTGTCCAATTAGGGTTTTTATGCAATCTTGTGCATCCAATAGGTGTGTTTGTGTCATTGGACGAACATTTAGGTCATTTTCGTCCTCCCTAGGCTTATTCTTGTATAATTAGGGTTTTTAACCAATCTTGTGCGTCCAATAAGTTCATTTGTGTTTGTGTCAATAGGTGTGAACATTTAGGTCATTTTCGTCCTCCCTAGGCTTATTCTTGTCCAATTAGGGTTTTTAACCAATCTTGTGCATCCAATAAGTTCATTTGTGTCATTGGATGAACATTTAGGTCATTTTCGTCCTCCCTAGGCTTATTCTTGTCCAATTAGGGTTTTTATGCAATCTTGTGCATCCAATAGGTGTGTTTGTGTCATTTGATGAACATTTAGCTCATTTTCGTCCTCCCTAGGCTTATTCTTGTCCAATTAGGGTTTTTAACCAATCTTGTGCATCCAATAAGTTCATTTGTGTCATTGGATGAACATTTAGGTCATTTTCGTCATCCCTAGTCTTATTCTTGTCCAATTAGGGTTTTAAGCAATCTTGTGCATCCAATATGTGTGTTTGTGTCATTGGATGAACATTTAGGTCATTTTCGTCCTCCCTATGCTTATTCTTGTCCAATTAGGGTTTTTAACCAATCTTGTGCATCCAATAAGTTCATTTGTGTCACTGGATGAACATTTAGGTCATTTACGTCCTCCCTAGGCTTATTCTTGTCCAATTAGGGTTTTTAACCAATCTTGTGCATCCAATAAGTTCATTTGTGTCATTGGATGAACATTTAGGTCATTTTCGTCCTCCCTAGTCTTATTCTTGTCGAATTAGGGTTTTTATGCAATCTTGTGCATCCAATAGGTGTGTTTGTGTCATTAGAGGAACATTTAGGTCATTTTCGTCCTCCCTAGGCTTATTCTTGTCCAATTAGGGTTTTTAACCAATCTTGTGCATCCAATAAGTTCATTTGTGTCATTGGATGAACATTTAGGTCATTTTCGTCCTCCCTAGGCTTATTCTTGTCCAATTAGGGTTTTTATGCAATCTTGTGCATCCAATAGGTGTGTTTGTGTCATTGGACAAACATTTAGCTCATTTTCGTCCTCCCTAGGCTTATTCTTGTCCAATTAGGGTTTTTAACCAATCTTGTGCATCCAATAAGTTCATTTGTGTCATTGGATGAACATTTAGGTCATTTTCGTCCTCCCTAGTCTTATTCTTGTCCAATTAGGGTTTTTATGCAATCTTGTGCATCCAATAGGTGTGTTTGTGTCATTGGAGGAACATTTAGGTCATTTTCGTCCTCCCTAGTCTTATTCTTGTCGAATTAGGGTTTTTATGCAATCTTGTGCATCCAATAGGTGTGTTTGTGTCAATGGAGGAACATTTAGGTCATTTTCGTCCTCCCTAGTCTTATTCTTGTCCAATTAGGGTTTTTATTCAATCTTGTGCATCCAATAGGTGTGTTTGTGTCATTGGACGAACATTTAGGTCATTTTCGTCCTCCCTAGGCTTATTCTTGTCCAATTAGGGTTTTTAATCAACCTTGTGCATCCAATAAGTTCATTTGTGTCATTGGTTGAACATTTAGGTCATTTTCGTCCTCCATAGGCTTATTCTTTTCCAATTATGGTTTTTAACCAATCTTGTGCATCCAATAAGTTCATTTGTGTCATTGGATGAACATTTAGGTCATTTTCGTCCTCCCTAGGCTTATTCTTGTCCAATTAGGGTTTTTATGCAATCTTGTGCATCCAATAGGTGTGTTTGTGTCATTGGACGAACATTTAGGTCATTTTCGTCCTCCCTAGCCTTATTCTTGTCCAATTAGGGATTTTATGCAATCTTGAGCATCCAATAGGTGTGTTTGTGTCATTGGACGAACATTTAGGTCATTTTCGTCCTCCCTAGGCTTATTCTTGTCCAATTAGGGTTTTTAACCAATCTTGTGCATCCAATAAGTTCATTTGTGTCATTGGATGAACATTTAGGTCATTTTCGTCCTCCCTAGGCTTATTCTTGTCCAATTAGGGTTTTTAACCAATCTTGTGCATCCAATAAGTTCATTTTTGTCATTGGATGAACATTTAGGTCATTTTCTTCCTCCCTAAGCTTATTCTTGTCCAATTAGGGTTTTTAACCAATCTTGTGCATCCAATAGCTGTGTTTGTGTTATTGGACGAACATTTAGGTCATTTTCGTCCTCCCTAGGCTTATTCTTTGTCCAATTGGGGTTTTTATGCAATCTTGTGCATCCAATAAGTTCATTTGTGTCATTGGATGAACATTTAGGTCATTTTTGTCCTCCCTAGGCTTATTCTTGTCCAATTAGGGTTTTTAACCAATCTTGTGCATCCAATAAGTTCATTTGTGTCATTGGATGAACATTTAGGTCATTTTCGTCCTCCCTAGGCTTATTCTTGTCCAATTAGGGTTTTTATGCAATCTTGTGCATCCAATAGGTGTGTTTGTGTCATTGGACGAACATTTAGGTCATTTTCGTCCTCCCTAGTCTTATTCTTGTCCAATTAGGATTTTTATGCAATCTAGTGCATCCGATAGGTGTGTTTGTGTCATTGGACGAACATTTAGGTCATTTTCGTCCTCCCTAGGCTTTTTCTTGTCCAATTAGGGTTTTTAACCAATCTTGTGCATCCAATAAGTTCATTTGTGTCATTGGATGAACATTTAGGTCATTTTCGTCTTCCCTAGGCTTATTCTTTTACAATTAGGGTTTTTAACCAATCTTGTGCATCCAATAAGTTCATTTGTGTCATTGGATGAACATTTAGGTCATTTTCGTCCTCCCTAGGCTTATTCTTGTCCAATTAGGGTTTTTATGCAATCTTGTGCATCCAATAGGTGTGTGTGTGTCATTGGACGAACATTTAGGTCATTTTCGTCCTCCCTAGGCTTATTCTTGTCCAATTAGGGTTTTTATGCAATCTTGTGCATCCAATAGGTGTGTTTGTGTCATTGGACGAACATTTAGGTCATTTTCGTCCTCCCTAGTCTTATTCTTGTCCAATTAGGATTTTTATGCAATCTAGTGCATCCAATAGGTGTGTTTGTGTCATTGGACGAACATTTAGGTCATTTTCGTCCTCCCTAGGCTTATTCTTGTCCAATTAGGGTTTTTAACCAATCTTGTGCATCCAATAAGTTCATTTGTGTCATTGGATGAACATTTAGGTCATTTTTGTCCTCCCTAGTCTTTTTCTTGTCCAATTAGGGTTTTTAACCAATCTTGTGCATCCAATAAGTTCATTTGTGTCATTGGATGAACATTTAGGTCATTTTCGTCTTCCCTAGGCTTATTCTTTTACAATTAGGGTTTTTAACCAATCTTGTGCATCCAATAAGTTCATTTGTGTCATTGGATGAACATTTAGGTCATTTTCGTCCTCCCTAGGCTTATTCTTGTCCAATTAGGGTTTTTATGCAATCTTGTGCATCCAATAGGTGTGTTTGTGTCATTGGACGAACATTTAGGTCATTTTCGTCCTCCCTAGTCTTATTCTTGTCCAATTAGGGTTTTTATGCAATCTAGTGCATCCAATAGGTGTGTTTGTGTCATTGGACGAACATTTAGGTCATTTTCGTCCTCCCTAGGCTTATTCTTGTCCAATTAGGGTTTTTAACCAATCTTGTGCATTCAATAAGTTCATTTGTGTCATTGGATGAACATTTAGGTCATTTTCGTCCTCCCTAGTCTTATTCTTGTCCAATTAGGGTTTTAAGCAATCTTGTGCATCCAATATGTGGGTTTGTGTCATTGGATGAACATTTAGGTCATTTTCGTCCTCCCTATGCTTATTCTTGTCCAATTAGGGTTTTTAACCAACCTTGTGCATCCAATAAGTTCATTTGTGTCATTGGATGAACATTTAGGTCATTTTCGTCCTCCCTAGGCTTATTCTTGTCCAATTAGGGTTTTTATGCAATCTTGAGCATCCAATAGGTGTGTTTGTGTCATTGGACGAACATTTAGGTCATTTTCGTCCTCCCTAGGCTTATTCTTGTCCAATTAGGGTTTTTAACCAACCTTGTGCATCCAATAAGTTCATTTGTGTCATTGGTTCAACATTTAGGTCATTTTCGTCCTCCCTAGGCTTATTCTTGTCCAATTAGGGTTTTTAACCAACCTTGTGCATCCAATAAGTTCATTTGTGTCATTGGAGGAATATTTAGGTCATTTTCGTCCTCCCTAGGCTTATTCTTGTCCAATTTTTTAACCAATCTTGTGCATCCAATAAGTTCATTTGTGTCATTGGATGAACATTTAGGTCATTTTCGTCCTCACTAGGCTTATTCTTGTCCAATTAGGGTTTTTAACCAATCTTGTGCATCCAATAAGTTCATTTGTGTCATTGGATGAACATTTAGGTCATTTTCGTCTTCCCTAGTCTTATTCTTGTCCAATTAGGGTTGTTATGAAATCTTATGCATCCAATAGGTGTGTTTGTGTCATTGGATGAACATTTAGGTCATTTTCGTCCTCTCTAGGCTTATTCTTGTCGAATTAGGGCTTTTAACCAATCTTGTGCATCCAATAAGTTCATTTGTGTCATTGGATGAACATTTAGGTCATTTTCGTCCTCCCTAGGCTTATTCTTGTCCAATTAGGGTTTTTAGCCAATCTTGAGCATCCAATAAGTTCATTTGTGTCATTGGAGGAACATTTATGTCATTTTCGTCCTCCCTAGTCTTATTCTTGTCCAATTAGGGTTTTTATGCAATTTTGTGCATCCAATAGGTGTGTTTGTATCATTGGACGAACATTTAGGTCATTTTCGTCTTCCCTAGGCTTATTCTTGTCCAATTAGGGTTTTAGACCAATCTTGTGCATCCAATAGGTGTGTTTGTGTCATTGGAGGAACGTTTAGGTCATTTTCGTCCTCCCTAGTCTTATTCTTGTCCAATTAGGGTTTTTATGCAATCTTGTGCATCCAATAGGTGTGTTTGTGTCATTGGACGGACATTTAGGTCATTTTCGTCCTCCCTAGGCTTATTCTTGTCCAATTAAGGTTTTTAACCAATCTTGTGCATCCAATAAGTTCATTTGTGTCAGTGGATGAACATTTAGGTCATTTTCGTCTTCCCTAGGCTTATTCTTGTCCAATTAGGGTTTTTAACCAATCTTGTGCATCCAATAGGTGTGTTTGTGTCATTGGATAAACATTTAGGTCATTTTCGTCCTCCCTAGTCTTATTCTTGTCCAATTAGGGTTTTTATGCAATCTTGTGCATCCAATAGGTGTGTTTGTGTCATTGGATGAACATTTAGGTCATTTTCGTCCTCCCTAGGCTTATTCTTGTCGAATTAGGGTTTTTAACCAACCTTGTGCATCCAATAAGTTCATTTGTGTCATTGGATGAACATTTAGGTCATTTTCGTCCTCCCTAGGCTTATTCTTGTCCAATTAGGGTTTTTAGCCAATCTTGTGCATCCAATAGGTGTGTTTGTGTCATTGGATAAACATTTAGGTCATTTTCGTCCTCCCTAGTCTTATTCTTGTCCAATTAGGGTTTTTATGCAATCTTGTGCATCCAATAGGTGTGTTTGTGTCATTGGACGAACATTTAGGTCATTTTCGTCCTCCCTAGACTTATTCTTGTCCAATTAGGGTTTTTAACCAATCTTGTGCATCCAATAAGTTCATTTGTGTCATTGGTTGATAATTTAGGTAATTATCGTCCTCCCTAGGCTTATTCTTGTCCAATTAGGGTTTTTAACCAACCTTGTGCATCCAATAAGTTCATTTGTGTCATTGGAGGAACATTTGGGTCCTTTTCGTCCTCCCTAGTCTTATTTTTGTGCAATTAGGGTTTTTATGCAAACTTGTCCATCCAATAGGTGTGTTTGTGTCATTGGACGAACATTTAGGTAATTTTCGTCCTCCCTAGACTTATTCTTGTCCAATTAGGGTTTTTAACCAATCTTGTGAATCCAATAAGTTCATTTGTGTCATTGGATGAACATTTAGGTCATTTTCGTCTTCCATAGGGTTATTCTTGTCCAATTAGGGTTTTTAACCAATCTTGTGCATTCAATAGGTGTGTTTGTGTCATTGGATAAACATTTAGGTCATTTTCGTCCCTCTTAGTCTTATTCTTGTCCAATTAGGGTTTTTATGCAATCTTGTGCATCCAATAGGTGTGTTTGTGTCATTGGACGAACATTTAGGTCATTTTCGTCCTCCCTAGGCTTATTCTTGTCCAATTAGGGTTTTTAACCAACCTTGTGCATCCAATAAGTTCATTTGTGTCATTGGTTGAACATTTAGGTCATTTCCGTCCTCCCTAGTCTTATTCTTGTCCAATTAGGGTTTTAAGCAATCTTGTGCATCCAATATGTGTGTTTGTGTCATTGGATGAACATTTAGGTTATTTTCGTCCTCCCTAGTTTTATTCTTGTCCAACTAGGGTTTTTAAGCAATCTTGTGCATCCAATAGGTGTGTTTGTGTCATTGGAGGAACATTTAGGTCATTTTCGTCCTCCCTAGTCTTATTCTTGTCCAATTAGGGTTTTTATGCAATCTTGTGCATCCAATAGGTGTGTTTGTGTCATTGGACGAACATTTAGGTCATTTTCGTCCTCCCTAGGCTTATTCTTGTCTAATTAGGGTTTTTCACCAATCTTGTGCATCCAATAAGTTCATTTGTGTCATTGGATGAACATTTAGGTCATTTTCGTCCTCCCTAGTCTTATTCTTGTCCAATTAGGGTTTTTATGCAATCTTGTGCATCCAATAGGTGTGTTTGTGTCTTTGGAGGAACATTTACGTCATTTTCGTCCTCCCTAGTCTTATTCTTGTCCAATTAGGGTTTTTATGCAATCTTGTGCATCCAATAGGTGTGTTTGTGTAATTGGACGAACATTTAGGTCATTTTCGTCTTCCCTAGGCTTATACTTGTCCAATTAGGGTTTTTAACCAATCTTGTGCATCCAATAGGTGTGTTTGTGTCATTGGAGGAACATTAGGTCATTTTCGCCCTCCCTAGTCTTATTCTTGTCCAATTAGGGTTTTTATGCAATCTTGTGCATCCAATAGGTGTGTTTGTGTCATTGGAGGAACATTTAGGTCATTTTCGTCCTCCCTACTCTTATTCTTGTCCAATTAGGGATTTTATTCAATCTTGTGCATCCAATAGGTGTGTTTGTGTCATTGGACGAACATTTAGGTTAATTTCGTCCTCTCTAGGCTTATTCTTGTGCAATTATGGTTTTTAACCAACCTTGTTCATCCAATAAGTTCATTTGTATCATTTGTTGAACATTTAGGTCATTTTCGTCCTCCCTAGGCTTATTCTTGTCCAATTAGGGTTTTTAACCAACCTTGTGCATCCAATAAGTTCATTTGTGTCATTGGAGGAACATTTAGGTCATTTTCGTCCTCCCTAGTCTTATTCTTGTCCAATTAGGGTTTTTATGCAATCTTGTGCATCCAATAGGTGTGTTTGTGTCATTGGACGAACATTTAGGTCATTTTCGTCCACCCTAGGCTTATTCTTGTGCAATTAGGGTTTTTAACCAATCTTGTGCATCCAATAAGTTCATTTGTGTCATTGGATGAACATTTAGGTCATTTTCGTCCTCCCTAGTCTTATTCTTGTCCAATTAGGGTTTTTATGCAATCTTGTGCATCCAATAGGTGTGTTTGTGTCATTGGATGAACATTTAGGTCATTTTCGTCCTCCAAAGTCTTATTCTTGTCCAGTTAGGGTTTTTATGCAATCTAGTGCATCCAATAGGTGTGTTTGTGTCATTGGACGAACATTTAGGTCATTTTCGTCCTCCCTAGGCTTATTCTTGTCCAATTAGGGTTTTTAACCAATCTTGTGCATCCAATAGGTGTGTTTGTGTCATTGTAGGAACATTTAGGTCATTTTCGTCCTCCCTAGTCTTATTCTTGTCCAATTAGGGTTTTTATGCAATCTTGTGCATCCAATAGGTGTGTTTGTGTCATTGGATGAACATTTAGGTCATTTTCGTCCTCCCTAGGCTTGTTCTTGTCGAATTAGGGTTTTTAACCAATCTTGTGGATCCAATAAGTTCATTTGTGTCATTGGATGAACATTTAGGTCATTTTCGTCCTCCCTAGGCTTATTCTTGTCCAATTAGGGTTTTTAGCCAATCTTGTGCATCCAATAAGTTCATTTGTGTCATTGGAGAAACATTTAGGTCATTTTCGTCCTCCTTAGTCTTATGCTTGTCCAATTAGGGTTTTTATGCAATCTTGTGCATCCAATAGGTGTGTTTGTGTCATTGGACGAACATTTAGGTCATTTTCGTCTTCCCTAGGCATATTCTTGTCCAATTAAGGTTTTTAACCAATCTTGTGCATCCAATAGGTGTGTTTGTGTCATTGGAGGAACATTTAGGTCATTTTCGCCCTCCCTAGTCTTATTCTTGTCCATTTATGGTTTTTATGCAATCTTGTGCATCCAATAGGTGTGTTTGTGTCATTGGACGGACATTTAGGTCATTTTCGTCCTCCCTAGTCTTATTCTTGTCCAATTAGGGTTTTTATGCAATCTTGTGCATCCAATAGGTGTGTTTGTGTCATTGGATGAACATTTAGGTCATTTTCGTCCTCCCTAGGCTTATTCTTGTCGAATTAGGGTTTTTAACCAATCTTGTGCATCCAATAAGTTCATTTGTGTCATTGGATGAACATTTAGGTCATTTTCGTCCTCCCTAGGCTTATTCTTTTCCGATTAGGGTTTTTAGCCAATCTTGTGCATCCAATAAGTTCATTTGTGTCATTGGAGGAACATTTATGTCATTTTCGTCCTCCCTAGTCTTATTGTTGTCCAATTAGGGTTTTTATGCAATCTTGTGCATCCAATAGGTGTGTTTGTATCATTGGAAGAACATTTAGGTCATTTTCGTCTTCCCTAGGCTTATTCTTGTCCAATTAGGGTTTTAGACCAATCTTGTGCATCCAATAGGTGTGTTTGTGTCATTGGAGGAACGTTTAGGTCATTTTCGCCCTCCCTAGTCTTATTCTTGTCCAATTAGGGTTTTTATGCAATCTTGTGCATCCAATAGGTGTGTTTGTGTCATTGGACGGACATTTAGGTCATTTTCGTCCTCCCTAGGCTTATTCTTGTCCAATTAGGGTTTTTAACGAATCTTGTGCATCCAATAGGTGTGTTTTTGTCATTGGAGGAACATTTAGGTCATTTTCGTCCTCCCTAGGCTTATTCTTGTCCAATTAGGGTTTTTAACCAATCTTGTGCATCCAATAGGTGTTTTTGTGTCATTGGATAAACATTTAGGTCATTTCCGTCCTCCCTAGTCTTATTCTTGTCCAATTAGGGTTTTTATGCAATCTTGTGCATCCAATAGGTGTGTTTGTGTCATTGGATGAACATTTAGGTCATTTTCGTCCTCCCTAG
>JBBPBR010002001.1:0-14641 GCA_037974775.1 Cicer pinnatifidum | reverse complement strand
TGATTTCCGGAACGTGGAACCAGCATCCGGGTGAGGGCGTACATCAGCATCCGTTGCTGAACCTTCATCTGGCCTATAGGGAGTGAAACAGATTCCACGAACCCTTCGACCATAAGATCCTGCACAGCTGCTTGCCTATCCAGATACTCTTCCCATCCGTCGTCATCAGCGTCTGCTTCGGTGCTGCCATCCACTGAGTTTCCAAAGTAGGGAAGTCCTGACAGAGTAGAGAACTCGTCGAAAGACATCGAAATCTTCTTCCCTTTGACTGTTGCTTTGAAGCCGGTGTCGGTCATCTTGAAATTTGAGTAGAATATCCGTATAAGATTCGGATATGTATCAAGCGAACATGATAAGAAGTCTTCTAAACCATGAAACCGGAGATGGTTTTGAAATGAAAAACCATTACTGTCGAAGTAGCTGAAGTCCAAGATGCGTGCTTCGTGTATTTCCCGATTTACAAAAGCTTGCGGAAGTTTGAATTCATCAGCTTGATTTGGTGGAGGAGCAGTTGATTTCTTTGGAGTAGTCTTTTTCTGTGGAGTATTCTTTTTCTTTTTCCTTTGTGATATTTCCTTCATTGCGTCAGCTAGCAATTTTTCAGTCGGAGCTTCCTTTCTCTTTTTGGGTTTACCTTGATCAGGGGCAATACCTTTACCCTTATCTTGAGAAGCAATCTTGTGTGTAGGTATTGGTACCCGTTTTGGAAGAGTGGGTGGTGGAGACGGAGTCCTCCCACTAGATGAAGAAGATGAAGGTGAAAGAGAAGGAGTTCGGGGTTGAGTTTGCTTAACACGAGCCATTAACAAAAATTGTGACACGATGAAGATTTGAAGGAAAGAAAAGTGTTTGGGAGTTGAAAAACAGAAACTTTTTGAGAAATATTGCAGAAAATTGAAGTTGCAATCGATTAGGAAGATTGGAAAAGGATGGAAAATCGATTGTCACTGTTCCTTTTATAGAAAAAAAACCAGAAATCGATTTCTCAAATCGATTTGATGACCGTTACTGGGGAAGATCAACCAACAGAGCCGTTAGATCCTGCAACGGCTAGTAAAAACTGCAACGGTAACTATGCCAATCGATTACCCAAATCGATTCATGAAGTTACGCAATCGATTACCCAAATCGATTTCGTATCAACTTAACAGTTCTCACATCAGTTTAACTCAGAAACCACTTCAACAACTAACTCAGAGTCGATGTCCCCAATCGATTCTTTTAAAGAAATCAACAGGCTCAATCGATTTCCCAAATCGATTTCGAGCAATTTCAGAAGACTTTCATCTCAGTTCAGAAAATACCTGCCTCAGCATCAATTTACCAAATCGATTCTTTTAAAGAAATAAAAACCACATATAAATCAATCGATTTCCCAAATCGATTTCGTGTTCACAGTTTTGATAAAAAAAGACATATTATGGGTCACATCGATTAGGTCAATCGATTGTGTAACACATTTTCATGTGTAATCACAGGACAATCGATTTTGCAAATCGATTTGACACATAATTCAGATCTGACTAGGATCAATTATGCCTAATTTCATCCTAATGTGACGGAAACTTTCCTTTGGCAATGCTTTGGTGAAGATGTCTGCTAGCTGTTCAGTTGTGTTGACGTATTCCAACTTGATATTCCCACACTGAAACTGATCTCGAATGAAGTGATGCCGAATCTCGATATGCTTGGTCCTGGAATGCATAACTGGGTTCTTAGTGATACTGATCGCACTTGTGTTGTCGCACAAGATAGGAACAGTTCCTAAGTCCACACCAAAGTCTAACAAATGCTGTTTCATCCACATGATCTGAGCACAGCAACTTCCAGCTGCAATGTACTCAGCTTCTGCTGTTGACAAAGCGATACTGGTTTGCTTCTTGCTGAACCAAGATACAAGTGAATTACCCAGCAAATGACAAGTACCAGAGGTACTCTTCCTATCCAGTTTGCACCCAGCAAAATCTGAATCTGAATACCCAACCAAAGAACAAGTTGATCCCTTAGGATACCATAAACCAAGGTTCCTAGTTCCAACTAAATACCTGAAAATCCTCTTAACTGCACTAAGGTGAGACTCCTTAGGATTTGATTGATACCTCGCACACAAACAAACACTGAACATGATGTCAGGCCTGCTTGCTGTGAGATAGAGCAATGATCCTATCATGCCTCTATACCTTGTAACATCCACTGGTTTACCCAACTCATCTCTATCTAAAAGGTTTCCTTGGCTCATAGGAGTATCAATGGGCTTGAAGCTATCAAATGAAAATTTCTTTATCAAGTCATTACAATATTTTGTTTGACTAATGAAGATACCTTGCTTGCTTTGGTTAATTTGAAATCCCAAAAAGTATGACAGTTCACCCATCATTGACATTTCAAATTGACCTTTCATTAGATTTTCAAAATTTTTGCATAGCTTATCATTTGTAGATCCAAATATTATGTCATCAACATAAACTTGGACCAGCAAGATATCTTTATCAGTAGTTTGTATGAAAAGAGTTTTATCCACATTTCCTCTTAAGAAATTTTGTGAAATGAGAAAGTTGCTAAGTTTCTCATACCAAGCTCTAGGAGCTTGTTTCAATCCATAGAGAGCTTTTGTTAGCTTGTAGACATGATTTGGAAATTCTGTATTTTCAAAACCAGGTGTTTGTCTAACAAAAACTTCTTCTTGGATCTCACCATTGAGAAAGGCACTTTTCACATCCATTTGATAAAGCTTAAAGTCCATTATACAAGCATAAGCAAGGAGGATTCTAATGGCTTCTAGTCTTGCTACAGGGGCATAGGTTTCATCAAAATCTACTCCCTCCTCTTGGTTGTAACCCTTGGCCACTAACCTAGCTTTATTTCTAGTTATAACACCATTCTCATCTAGCTTGTTCCTAAACACCCACCTAGTTCCTATGATATGCTGGTTTTCTGGTTTAGGTACTAGCTCCCACACTTTGTTCCTCTCAAACTGGTTTAACTCCTCTTGCATGGCTATTATCCAGTCAGGGTCCAAAAGTGCTTCTTTAATGTTTTTGGGTTCTACTTGGGAAACAAAGGCTGTAAGGTTGCAAAATTCTCTAAGGGATTTTCTGGTTGAAACACCTTTTGAAATCTCTCCAATAATATTGTCTATGGGATGGTTCTTGGCAAACTTCCACTCTTTGGGTAGATCATCTTCCCTAATAGGTTCTACGCAGTCAGGATTGGTTGGAGGTTCAGGTTCACTGGTTTCTATAGGTTCAGAATCAACAATATCGTCCAATGAGTTACCAACTGTAGTAAGAGTGCTGTTCAAGTTTTCATCAAATTTGACATGGACAGACTCCTCTATAGTTTTGGTTCTTTTATTGTAGATTCTATATGCCTTACTAACCTGGGAATACCCCAAAAAGATGCCCTCGTCTGCTTTAGGATCAAATTTACCTAGATGTCCCTTGCCATTGTTTAACACAAAGCACTTACACCCAAAAATCCTAAAGTAGGAGATGTTAGGCTTTCTCCCTTTGTATAACTCATAAGGAGTTTTCTTAAGAAAGGGCCTAATCAACACTCTATTGATAACATGTGTGGCAGTGTTAATCGCATCAGCCCAGAAATACTTGGGAGTATTTGAGTCTTTCAGCATGGTCCTAGCCAACTCTTCTAAAGACCTATTCTTTCTCTCCACTACACCATTCTGCTGAGGTGTCCTAGGGGCTGAAAACATGTGATGTATGCCATTCTCTTCACAGTAAGTATCAAAAGAATCATTTTGGAATTCACCTCCATGATCACTCTTGATGGATATAATTTTCTGACTTGTTTCATTTTGAACTAATTTTGCAAACTTTTTTAAAAACAGAAAAAGTATCACTTTTATGATTCAGAAAATACGTCCATGTGAAACGAGAATAATCATCGATCAACACAAATCCATACAAGTTACCACCAAAACTTCTAATCTGAGATGGTCCAAACAAATCCATGTGGATAAGTTGTAAAACCCTATTGGTTTTGACCATATCTATAGGGGGAAAGGAAGACTTAACAAGCTTGCTTTGCTCACAGGAGTCACACAGCCTATCTTTAGAAAACTTTCTATTGGGAAGGCCTATGACTAACTGCTTGCTAACAAGTCTATTCAGATGATCAATATGAATGTGTGCAATGCGTTTATGCCATAACCATGTTTCATCAGCATTTGATAATAAGCAACAGGCAGAATTAACAGGCATATCAGTTAAATCTAACATGTATATATTATTAACTCTATTACCTACTAATTTCATGCTTTTATCATGCTTGTTTTCAATTGTGCAAGAGAGTGGTGAAAAGCTTACTTGAAAGCCATTGTCACACAGCTGACTTATACTTAGAAGGTTATGTTTCAGCCCTTCCACATATAAGACATTTTTAATTATGGCAGTTGATTTGCTGCCAATGTTACCTTCACCGCATATCTTTCCCTTGTTGTTATCGCCGTACTTTACGAAACCACTTTCTTTCAGATTAAGGGACACAAACATTGATTTGTCCCCTGTCATATGCTTTGAGCATCCACTATCAAGATACCATTGGTGTTTTGTGGATCTCAAGCATACCTGCAATAGGATTAGAATTTGCATTCAGGTCCCCAATACAAATTGGGTCCTGGGGGGTTAATTTTAACATCTTGTGTCTTCATTTTCCAAATCTGTTTACATCCTCTATTGGCAAGTCTTTTAAATTTGCAATTGTAAACAAAATGTCCTTTTCTACAACAGAAATGACAAGTGACAGCAGAGGATGCAAACTGTTTCGGTTTGACAAAGACATTATGCAAATGACTAGACTTAGCATATTTTTGGTGATGTTTAACATTTTCATAACCTATGCCATGTTTAGTCATATTCCGATTTGCATGCTTTTTGCTATTAAAACCAAGTCCAGATTTTATATTGACACTTCTCTGGTTGCTAAGAATATCATTTAGTTTATCCTTGCTACTAGAGAGTTTCAATAAATCAGACTTCAATAATGCAACAGAATTCTCAAGATCAATGCATTTGGCAGATTTTTCATATGAGTCCTTTTTCAGTTGTTCACATAAGTCCTCAATCTTTTTATAATCATTTTTCATTTGATCATGCAATTTACATTGTTGTTCAAGCATTTTCTTAGTGTTTACTAATTGCTTAACAGATTTAACATATTCAGCATGTAGTTCGTTAAATGCATCTTGCAGTTCATCAAAAGAAGGATTATATTGAGAGCTTACCTCACTTTCTGATTCAGAATCTGTTTTAGCCATAAGACACAGATTCGCTTCTTCCGTTTCAGAAGATGTGGACGAATCTTCGTTGTCATTCCACGCAATGTATGCTTTTCTGTTTTTCTGAGCTGGTTCCTTGCCTTTAGGTTTGGAATTTTTGTTCTTGTTCTGCAGCTTGTAACAATCAGCTTTTATATGACCAGGTTTGCCACATTCGTAGCATGTAACTGTTTTACTATCATTGTTTTTAGAGCTGGATTGCTTTCTGAATTTACTGTCTTTCTTTTTCAGAAATTTCTTAAATCTTTTGACAAGTAGTCCCAGTTCAGGTTCTTCATCATCCTCACTGCTTGATTCATCTGAGCTGGTCTCATGTTCAGATTTGGATGCACAAGGTTGGTTAAAAACCCTAATTGGACAAGAATAAGCCTAGGGAGGACGAAAATGACCTAAATATTCGTCCAATGACACAAACACACCAATTGGATGCACAAGATTGCATAAAAACCCTAATTGGACAAGAATAAGCGTAGGGAGGATGAAAATGACCTGAATGTTCGTCCAATGACACAAACACACCTATTGGATGCACAAGATTGCATAAAAACCCTAATTGGACAAGAATAAGCATATGGAGGACGAAAATGACATAAATGTTCATCCAATGACACAAATGAACTTATTGGATGCACAAGATTGGTTAAAAACCCTAATTGCACAAGAATAAGCCTAGGGAGGACGAAAATGACCTAAATGTTCATCCAATGACACAAATGAACTTATTGGATGCACAAGATTGGTTAAAAACCCTAATTGGACAAGAATAAGCCTAGGGAGGACGAAAATGACCTAATTGTTCATCCAATGACACAAATGAACTTATTGGATGCACAAGATTGGTTAAAAACCCTAATTAGATAAGAATAAGCCTAGGGAGGACGAAAATGACCTAAATATTCATCCAATGACACAAATGAACTTATTGGATGCACAAGATTGGTTAAAAACCCTAATTGGACAAGAATAAGCCTAGGGAGGACGAAAATGACCTAAATGTTCATCCAATGACACAAATGAACTTATTGGATGCACAAGATTGGTTAAAAACCCTAATTGGACAAGAATAAGCCTAGGGAGGACGAAAATGACCTAAATGTTCATCCAATGACACAAATGAACTTATTGGATGCACAAGATTGCTTAAAAACCCTAATTGGACAAGAATAAGCCTAGGGAGGACGAAAGTGACCTAAATGTTCATCCAATGACACAAACACTCCTATTGGATGCACAAGATTGGTTAGAAACCCTAATTGGACAAGAATAAGCCTAGGGAGGACGAAAATGACCTAAATGTTCATCCAATGACACAAACACACCTATTGGATGCACAAGATTGGTTAAAAACCCTAATTGGACAAGAATAAGCCAAGGGTGGACGAAAATGACCTAAATGTTCATCCAATGACACAAATACACCTATTGGATGCACAAGATTGGTTAAAAACCCTAATTGGACAAGAATAAGCCTAGGGAGGACGAAAATGACCTAAATGTTCATCCAATGACACAAATGAACTTATTGGATGCACAAGATTGCTTAAAAACCCTAATTGGACAAGAATAAGCCTAGGGAGGACGAAAATGACCTAAATGTTCATCCAATGACACAAATACACCTATTGGATGCACAAGATTGGTTAGAAACCCTAATTGGACAAGAATAAGCCTAGGGAGGACGAAACTGACCTAAATGTTCATCCAATGACACAAACACTCCTATTGGATGCACAAGATTGGTTAAAAACCCTAATTGGACAAGAATAAGCCTAGGGAGGACGAAAATGACCTAAATGTTCATCCAATGACACAAATGAACTTATTGGATGCACAAGATTGCTTAAAAACCCTAATTGGACAAGAATAAGCTTAGGGAGGACGAAAATGACCTAAATGTTCATCCAATTACACAAATGAACTTATTGGATGCACAAGATTGCTTAAAAACCCTAATTGGACAAGAATAAGCCTAGGGAGGACGAAAATGACCTAAATGTTCATCCAATGACACAAATGAACTTACTGGATGCACAAGATTGCTTAAAAACCCTAATTAGACAAGAATAAGCCTAGGGAGGACGAAAATGACCTAAATGTTCATCCAATGACACAAATACACCTATTGGATGCACAAGATTGGTTAGAAACCCTAATTGGACAAGAATAAGCCTAGGGAGGACGAAACTGACGTAAATGTTCATCCAATGACACAAATACACTTATTGGATGCACAAGATTGGTTAAAAATCCTAATTGGACAAGAATAAGCCTAGGAAGGACGAAAATGACCTAAATGTTCATCCAATGACACAAATGAGCTTATTGGATGCACAAGATTGGTTAAAAACCCTAATTGGACAAGAATAAGCCTAGGGAGGACGAAAATGACCTAAATGTTCATCCAATGACACAAATGAACTTATTGGATGCACAAGATTGCTTAAAAACCCTAATTGGACAAGAATAAGCCTAGGGAGGACGAAAATAACCTAAATGTTCATCCAATGACACAAATACACCTATTGGATGCACAAGATTGGTTAAAAACCCTAATTGGACAAGAATATGCCTAGGGAGGACGAAAATGACCTAAATGTTCATCCAATGACACAAATACACCTATTGGATGCACAAGATTGGTTAGAAACCATAATTGGACAAGAATAAGCCTAGGGAGGACGAAAATGACCTAAATGTTCATCCAATGACACAAACACACCTATTGGATGCACAAGATTGGTTAAAAACCCTAATTGGACAAGAATAAGCCTAGGGTGGACGAAAATGACCTAAATGTTTATCCAATGACACAAATGAACTTATTGGATGCACAAGATTGGTTAAAAACCCTAATTGGACAAGAATAACCCTAGGGAGGACGAAAATGACCTAAATGTTCATCCAATGACACAAACACACCTATTGGATGCACAAGATTGGTTAAAAACCATAATTGGAGCAGGTTCTTCAGCCGCCTGTCTTCCTATTTCAACAACATCGCTGAAGGACAACTTAATGCCCAGATGTTCCTGAATAGCTGCCACGTCTTGCGCCATCTGATTTTGGTCTGCTTGAATCTTCTGAATAGCAGCTTCAATCCTTTCATCAGATGCCTCCATCTTAGCGTTGTGAACTGCTTGTGCTGCCATAAATTCAAGCAGTTTGGTGAGCACTTCCGATTCTGCTGAAACATTCTCCGCAGCTGGTTGTTCAACACCTTGCTGGGTTTGTTCAATAGAAGTCTGAGGTCGCTTCCAAACTCCATTGACTTTTCGCAGCTGCATTTGGTTCACGATGGATTCACCAAATGTTAGGACGGTCTTCGAGACTTCTTCACCCTTCAGAGATACCTTGAAGTGAGTGAGAATCTTCGTGACGAGCTGTGGATACGGAAGTACCAACTTCCCTTGAGCAGCTTCTAGCATGTGCCTGAGAACAATCCATGCCCAGCTCATCTTGAGCTCTTTGCATAGACCCCACAGTAGCACGATATCCAGCCGTTGCACAACTGCGTGATTTCCGGAACGTGGAACCAGCATCCGGGTGAGGGCGTACATCAGCATCCGTTGCTGAACCTTCATCTGGCCTATAGGGAGTGAAACAGATTCCACGAACCCTTCGACCATAAGATCCTGCACAGCTGCTTGCCTATCCAGATACTCTTCCCATCCGTCATCATCAGCGTCTGCTTCGGTGCTGCCATCCACTGAGTTTCCAAAGTAGGGAAGTCCTGACAGAGTAGAGAACTCTTCGAAAGACATCGAAATCTTCTTCCCTTTGACTGTTGCTTTGAAGCCGGTGTCGGTCATCTTGAAATTTGAGTAGAATATCCGTATAAGATTCGGATATGTATCAAGCGAACAGGATAAGAAGTCTTCTAAACCATGAAACCGGAGATGGTTTTGAAATGAAAAACCATTACTGTCGAAGTAGCTGAAGTCCAAGACGCGAGCTTCGTGTATTTTCCGATTGACAAAAGCTTGCGGAAGTTTGAATTCATCAGCTTGATTAGGTGGAGGAGCAGTTGATTTCTTTGGAGTAGTCTTTTTCTGTGGAGTATTCTTTTTCTTTTTCCTTTGCGATATTTCCTTCATTGCGTCAGCGAGCAATTTTTCAATCGGAGCTTCCTTTCTCTTTTTGGGTTTACCTTGATCAGGGGCAATACCTTTACCCTTATCTTGAGATGCAATCTTGTGTGTAGGTATTGGTACCCGTTTTGGAAGAGTGGGTGGTGGAGACGGAGTCCTCCCACTAGATGAAGAAGATGAAGGTGAAAGAGAAGGGGTTCGGGGTTGAGTTTGCTTAACACGAGCCATTAAAAAAAGTTGTGACACGATGAAGATTTGAAGGAAAGAAAAGTGTTTGGGAGTTGAAAACAGAGACTTTTTGAGAAATATTGCAGAAAATTGAAGTTGCAATCGATTAGGAAGATTGGAAAAGGATGGAAAATCGATTGTCACTGTTCCTTTTATAGAAAAAAAATCCAGAAATCGATTTCTCCAATCGATTTGATGACCGTTACTGGGGAAGATCAACCAACAGAGCCGTTAGATCCTGCAACGGCTAGTAAAAACTGCAACGGTAACTATGCCAATCGATTACCCAAATCGATTCATGAAGTTACGCAATCGATTACCCAAATCGATTTCGTATCAACTTAACAGTTCTCACATCAGTTTAACTCAGAAACCACTTCAACAACTAACTCAGAATCGATGTCCCCAATCGATTCTTTTAAAGAAATCAACAGACTCAATCGATTTCCCAAATCGATTTCGAGCAATTTCAGAAGACTTTCATCTCAGTTCAGAAAATACCTGCCTCAGCA
Source organism: Cicer pinnatifidum (assembly GCA_037974775.1). Lineage (NCBI taxonomy): Eukaryota > Viridiplantae > Streptophyta > Magnoliopsida > Fabales > Fabaceae > Cicer > Cicer pinnatifidum. Next base: position 4,517 of record JBBPBR010002001.1, on the reverse strand, counting down.
TCGATTCACCAAATCGATTCTTTTAAAGAAATAAAAACCACATATAAATCAATCGATTTCCCAAATCGATTTCGTGTTCACAGTTTTGATAAAAAAAAGCATATTATGGGTCACATCGATTAGGTCAATCGATTGTGTAACACATTTTCATGTGTAATCACAGGACAATCGATTTCTCAAATCGATTTGACACATAATTCAGATCTGACTAGGATCAATTATGCCTAATTTCATCCTAATGTGACGGAAACTTTCCTTTGGCAATGCTTTGGTGAAGATGTCTGCTAGCTGTTCAGTTGTGTTGACGTATTCCAACTTGATATTCCCACACTGAAACTGATCTCGAATGAAGTGATGCCGAATCTCGATATGCTTGGTCCTGGAATGCATAACTGGGTTCTTAGTGATACTGATCGCACTTGTGTTGTCGCACAAGATAGGAACAGTTCCTAAGTCCACACCAAAGTCTAACAAATGCTGTTTCATCCACATGATCTGAGCACAGCAACTTCCAGCTGCAATGTACTCAGCTTCTGCTGTTGACAAAGCGATACTGGTTTGCTTCTTGCTGAACCAAGATACAAGTGAATTACCCAGCAAATGACAAGTACCTGAGGTACTCTTCCTATCCAGTTTGCACCCAGCAAAATCTGAATCTGAATACCCAACCAAAGAACAAGTTGATCCCTTAGGATACCATAAACCAAGGTTCCTAGTTCCAACTAAATATCTGAAAATCCTCTTAACTGCACTAAGGTGAGACTCTTTAGGATTTGATTGATACCTCGCACACAAACAAACACTAAACATGATGTCAGGCCTGCTTGCTGTGAGATAGAGCAATGATCCTATCATGCCTCTATACCTTGTAACATCCACTGGTTTACCCAACTCATCTCTATCTAAAAGGTTTCCTTGGCTCATAGGAGTATCAATAGGTTTGAAGCTATCAAATGAAAATTTCTTTATCAAGTCATTACAATATTTTGTTTGACTAATGAAGATACCTTGCTTGCTTTGGTTAATTTGAAATCCCAAAAAGTATGACAGTTCACCCATCATTGACATTTCAAATTGACCTTTCATTAGATTTTCAAAATTTTTGCATAGCTTATCATTTGTAGATCCAAATATTATGTCATCAACATAAACTTGGACCAGCAAGATATCTTTATCAGTAGTTTGTATGAAAAGAGTTTTATCCACATTTCCTCTTAAGAAATTTTGTGAAATGAGAAAGTTGCTAAGTTTCTCATACCAAGCTCTAGGAGCTTGTTTCAATCCATAGAGAGCTTTTGTTAGCTTGTAGACATGATTTGGAAATTCTGTATTTTCAAAACCAGGTGTTTGGCTAACAAAAACTTCCTCTTGGATCTCACCATTGAGAAAGGCACTTTTCACATCCATTTGATAAAGCTTAAAGTCCATTATACACGCATAAGCAAGGAGGATTCTAATGGCTTCTAGTCTTGCTACAGGGGCATAGGTTTCATCAAAATCTACTCCCTCCTCTTGGTTGTAACCCTTGGCCACTAACCTAGCTTTATTTCTAGTTATAACACCATTCTCATCTAGCTTGTTCCTAAACACCCACCTAGTTCCTATGATATGCTGGTTTTCTGGTTTAGGTACTAGCTTCCACACTTTGTTTCTCTCAAACTGGTTTAACTCCTCTTGCATGGCTATTATCCAGTCAGGGTCCAAAAGTGCTTCTTTAATGTTTTTGGGTTCTACTTGGGAAACAAAGGCTGTAAGGTTGCAAAATTCTCTAAGGGATTTTCTGGTTGAAACACCTTTTGAAATCTCTCCAATAATATTGTCTATGGGATGGTTCTTGGCAAACTTCCACTCTTTGGGTAGATCATCTTCCCTAATAGGTTCTACGCAGTCAGGATTGGTTGGAGGTTCAGGTTCACTGGTTTCTACAGGTTCAGAATCAACAATATCGTCCAATGAGTTACCAACTGTAGTAAGAGTGGTGTTCAAGTTTTCATCAAATTTGACATGGACAGACTCCTCTATAGTTTTGGTTCTTTTATTGTAGATTCTATATGCCTTACTAACCTGGGAATACCCCAAAAAGATGCCCTCGTCTGCTTTAGGATCAAATTTACCTAGATGTCCCTTGCCATTGTTTAACACAAAGCACTTACACCCAAAAATCCTAAAGTAGGAGATGTTAGGCTTTCTCCCTTTGTATAACTCATAAGGAGTTTTCTTAAGAAAGGGCCTAATCAACACTCTATTGATAACATGTGTGGCAGTGTTAATCGCATCAGCCCAGAAATACTTGGGAGTATTTGAGTCTTTCAGCATGGTCCTAGCCAACTCTTCTAAAGACCTATTCTTTCTCTCCACTACACCATTCTGCTGAGGTGTCCTAGGGGCTGAAAACATGTGATGTATGCCATTCTCTTCACAGAAAGTATCAAAAAAATCATTTTGGAATTCACCTCCATGATCACTCTTGATGGATATAATTTTCTGACTTGTTTCATTTTGAACTAATTTCGCGAACTTTTTAAAGACAGAAAAAGCGTCACTTTTATGAGTCAGAAAATATGTCCATGTGAACCGAGAATAATCATCGATCAACACAAAACCATACAAGTTACCACCAAAACTTCTAATCTGAGATGGTCCAAACAAATCCATGTGGATAAGTTGTAAAACCCTATTGGTTTTGACCATATCTATAGGGGGAAAAGAAGACTTAACAAGCTTGCTTTGCTCACAGGAGTCACACAGCCTATCTTTAGAAAACTTTCTATTGGGAAGGCCTATGACTAACTGCTTGCTAACAAGTCTATTCAGATGATCAATATGAATGTGTGCAATGCGTTTATGCCATAACCATGTTTCATCAGCATTTGATAATAAGCAACAGGCAGAATTAACAGGCATATCAGTTAAATCTAACATGTATATATTATTAATTCTATTACCTACTAATTTCATGCTTTTGTCATGCTTGTTTTCAATTGTGCAAGAGAGTGGTGAAAAGCTTACTTGAAAACCATTGTCACATAGCTGACTTATACTTAGAAGGTTATGTTTCAGCCCTTCCACATATAAGACATTTTTAATTATGGCAGTTGATTTGCTGCCGATGTTACCTTCACCGCATATCTTGCCCTTGTTGTTATCGCCGTACTTTACGAAACCACCTTCTTTCAGATTAAGGGACACAAACATTGATTTGTCCCCTGTCATATGCTTTGAGCATCCACTATCAAGATACCATTGGTGTTTTGTGGATCTCAAGCATACCTGCAATAGGATTAGAATTTGCATTCAGGTCCCCAATACAAATTGGGTCCTGGGGGGTTAATTTTAACATCTTGTGTCTTCATTTTCCAAATCTGTTTACATCCTCTATTGGCAAGTCTTTTAAATTTGCAATTGTAAACAAAATGTCCTTTTCTACAACAGAAATGACAAGTGACAGCAGAGGATGCAAACTGTTTCGGTTTGACAAAGACATTATGCAAATGACTAGACTTAGCATATTTTTGGTTATTTTTAACATTTTCATAACCTATGCCACGTTTTGTCATATTCCGATTTGCATGCTTTTTGCTATTAAAACCAAGTCCAGATTTTAAATTGACACTTCTCTGGTTGCTAAGAATATCATTTAGTTTATCCTTGCTACTAGAGAGTTTCAATAAATCAGACTTCAATAATGCAACAGAATTCTCAAGATCAATGCATTTGGCAGATTTATCATATGAGTCCTTTTTCAGTTGTTCACATAAGTCCTCAATCTTTTTATAATCATTTTTCATTTGATCATGCAATCTACATTGTTGTTCAAGCATTTTCTTAGTGTTTACTAATTGCTTAACAGATTTAACATATTCAGCATGTAGTTCGTTAAATGCATCTTGCAGTTCATCAAAAGAAGGATTATATTGAGAGCTTACCTCACTTTCTGATTCAGAATCTGTTTTAGCCATAAGACACAGATTCGCTTCTTCCGTTTCAGAAGATGTGGACGAATCTTCGTTGTCATTCCACGCAATGTATGCTTTTCTTTTTTTCTGAGCTGGTTCCTTGCCTTTAGGTTTGGAATTTTTGTTCTTGTTCTGCAGCTTGTAACAATCAGCTTTTATATGACCAGGTTTGCCACATTCGTAGCATGTAACTGTTTTACTGTCATTGTTTTTCGAGCTGGATTGCTTTCTGAATTTACTGTCTTTCTTTTTCAGAAATTTCTTAAATCTTTTGACAAGTAGTCCCAGTTCAGGTTCTTCATCATCCTCACTGCTTGATTCATCTGAGCTGGTCTCATGTTCAGATTTGGACTGTTGTGTTTGGGCTTTCAACGACAATCCTTTACGTTTCCTGTCAATTTGCTCAGCTTCATTTAGTCGATGTAATTCCATCTCATGCTCTCTCAGTTTTCCAAACAATGTAGCTATTGTCATGCTTCCTAGATCCTTGGATTCTGCAATGGCAGTGATTTTTGGCTGCCATTCTCTAGTCAAACATCTCATTATTTTACTAATTTGCTG
>JBBPBR010001999.1:0-14660 GCA_037974775.1 Cicer pinnatifidum | reverse complement strand
ACATAACCTTCTAAGTATAAGTCAGCTGTGTGACAATGGTTTTCAAGTAAGCTTTTCACCACTCTCTTGCACAATTGAAAACAAGCATGACAAAAGCATGAAATTAGTAGGTAATAGAATTAATAATATATACATGTTAGATTTAACTGATATGCCTGTTAATTCTGCCTGTTGCTTATTATCAAATGCTGATGAAACATGGTTATGGCATAAACGCATTGCACACATTCATATTGATCATCTGAATAGACTTGTTAGCAAGCAGTTAGTCATAGGCCTTCCCAATAGAAAGTTTTCTAAAGATAGGCTGTGTGACTCCTGTGAGCAAAGCAAGCTTGTTAAGTCTTCTTTTCCCCCTATAGATATGGTCAAAACCAATAGGGTTTTACAACTTATCCACATGGATTTGTTTGGACCATCTCAGATTAGAAGTTTTGGTGGTAACTTGAATGGTTTTGTGTTGATCGATGATTATTCTCGGTTCACATGGACATATTTTCTGACTCATAAAAGTGACGCTTTTTCTGTCTTTAAAAAAGTTCGCGAAATTAGTTCAAAATGAAACAAGTTAGAAAATTATATCCATCAAGAGTGATCATGGAGGTGAATTCCAAAATGATTCTTTTGATACTTTCTGTGAAGAGAATGGCATACATCACATGTTTTCAGCCCCTAGGACACCTCAGCAGAATGGTGTAGTGGAGAGAAAGAATAGGTCTTTAGAAGAGTTGGCTAGGACCATGCTGAAAGACTCAAATACTCCCACGTATTTCTGGGCTGATGCGATTAACACTGCCACACATGTTATCAATAGAGTGTTGATTAGGCCTTTTCTTAAGAAAACTCCTTATGAGTTATACAAAGGGAGAAAGCCTAACATCTCCTACTTTAGGATTTTTGGGTGTAAGTGCTTTGTGTTAAACAATGGCAAGGGACATCTAGGTAAATTTGATCCTAAAGCAGACGAGGGCATCTTTTTGGGGTATTCCCAGGTTAGTAAGGCATATAGAATCTACAATAAAAGAACCAAAACTATAGAGGAGTCTGTCCATGTCAAATTTGATGAAAACTTGAACAGCACTCTTACTACAGTTGGTAACTCATTGGACGATATTGTTGATTCTGAACCTGTAGAAACCAGTGAACCTGAACCTCCAACCAATCCTGACTGCGTAGAACCTATTAGGGAAGATGATCTACCCAAAGAGTGGAAGTTTGCCAAGAACCATCCCATAGACAATATTATTGGAGAGATTTCAAAAGGTGTTTCAACCAGAAAATCCCTTAGAGAATTTTTGCAACCTTACAGCCTTTGTTTCCCAAGTAGAACCCAAAAACATTAAAGAAGCACTTTTGGACCCTGACTGGATAATAGCCATGCAAGAGGAGTTAAACCAGTTTGAGAGAAACAAAGTGTGGGAGCTAGTACCTAAACCAGAAAACCAGCATATCATAGGAACTAGGTGGGTGTTTAGGAACAAGCTAGATGAGAATGGTGTTATAACTAGAAATAAAGCTAGGTTAGTGGCCAAGGGTTACAACCAAGAGGAGGGAGTAGATTTTGATGAAACCTATGCCCCTGTAGCAAGACTAGAAGCCATTAGAATCCTCCTTGCTTATGCTTGTATAATGGACTTTAAGCTTTATCAAATGGATGTGAAAAGTGCCTTTCTCAATGGTGAGATCCAAGAAGAAGTTTTTGTTAGCCAAACACCTGGTTTTGAAAATACAGCATTTCCAAATCATGTCTACAAGCTAACAAAAGCTCTCTATGGATTGAAACAAGCTCCTAGAGCTTGGTATGAGAAACTTAGCAACTTTCTCATTTCACAAAATTTCTTAAGAGGAAATGTGGATAAAACTCTTTTCATACAAACTACTGATAAAGATATCTTGCTGGTCCAAGTTTATGTTGATGACATAATATTTGGATCTACAAATGATAAGCTATGCAAAAATTTTGAAAATCTAATGAAAGGTCAATTTGAAATGTCAATGATGGGTGAACTGTCATACTTTTTGGGATTTCAAATTAACCAAAGCAAGCAAGGTATCTTCATTAGTCAAACAAAATATTGTAATGACTTGATAAAGAAATTTTCATTTGATAGCTTCAAACCCATTGATACTCCTATGAGCCAAGGAAACCTTTTAGATAGAGATGAGTTAGGTAAACCAGTGGATGTTACAAGGTATAGAGGCATGATAGGATCATTGCTCTATCTCACAGCAAGCAGGCCTGACATCATGTTCAGTGTTTGTTTGTGTGCGAGGTATCAATCAAATCCTAAAGAGTCTCACCTTAGTGCAGTTAAGAGGATTTTCAGATATTTAGTTGGAACTAGGAACCTTGGTTTATGGTATCCTAAGGGATCAACTTGTTCTTTGGTTGGGTATTCAGATTCAGATTTTGCTGGGTGCAAACTGGATAGGAAGAGTACCTCTGGTACTTGTCATTTGCTGGGTAATTCACTTGTATCTTGGTTCAGCAAGAAGCAAACCAGTATCGCTTTGTCAACAGCAGAAGCTGAGTACATTGCAGCTGGAAGTTGCTGTGCTCAGATCATGTGGATGAAACAGCATTTGTTAGACTTTGGTGTGGACTTAGGAACTGTTCCTATCTTGTGCGACAACACAAGTGCGATCAGCATCACTAAGAACCCAGTTATGCATTCCAGGACCAAGCATATCGAGATTCGGCATCACTTCATTCGAGATCAATTTCAGTGTGGGAATATCAAGGTGGAATACGTCAACACAACTGAACAGCTAGCAGACATCTTCACCAAAGCATTGCCAAAGGAAAGTTTCTGTCACATTAGGATAAAATTAGGCATAATTGATCCTAGTCAGATCTGAATTATGTGTCAAATCGATTTGCGAAATCGATTGTCCTGTGATTACACATGAAAATGTGTTACACAATCGATTGACCTAATCGATGTGACCCATAATATGTCCTTTTTTATCAAAACTGTGAACACGAAATCGATTTGGGAAATCGATTGATTTATATGTGGTTTTTATTTCTTTAAAAGAATCGATTTGGTAAATCGATGCTGAGGCAGGTATTTTCTGAACTGAGATGAAAGTCTTCTGAAATTGCTCGAAATCGATTTGGGAAATCGATTGAGTCTGTTGATTTCTTTAAAAGAATCGATTGGGGACATCGACTCTGAGTTAGTTGTTGAAGTGTATTCTGAGTTAAACTGATGTGAGAACTGTTAAGTTGATACGAAATCGATTTGGGTAATCGATTGCGTAACTTCATGAATCGATTTGGGTAATCGATTGGCATAGTTACCGTTGCAGTTTTTTTACTAGCCGTTGCAGGATCTAACGGCTCTGTTGATTGATCTTCCCCAGTAACGGTCATCAAATCGATTTGAGAAATCGATTTCTGGTTTTTTTTCTATAAAAGGAACAGTGACAATCGATTTTCCATCCTTTTCAATCTTCCTAATCGATTGCAACTTCAATTTTCTGCAATATTTCTCAAAAAGTTTCTGTTTTTCAACTCCCAAACACTTTTCTTTCCTTCAAATCTTCATCGTGTCACAATTTTTGTTAATGGCTCGTGTTAAGCAAACTCAACCCCGAACTCCTTCTCTTTCACCTTCATCTTCTTCATCTAGTGGGAGGACTCCGTCTCCACCACCCACTCTTCCAAAACGGGTACCAATACCTACACACAAGATTGCTTCTCAAGATAAGGGTAAAGGTATTGCCCCTGATCAAGGTAAACCCAAAAAGAGAAAGGAAGCTCCGACTGAAAAATTGCTAGCTGACGCAATGAAGGAAATATCACAAAGGAAAAAGAAAAAGAATACTCCACAGAAAAAGACTACTCCAAAGAAATCAACTGCTCCTCCACCAAATCAAGCTGATGAATTCAAACTTCCGCAAGCTTTTGTAAATCGTAAAATACACGAAGCACGCATCTTGGACTTCAGCTACTTCGACAGTAATGGTTTTTCATTTCAAAACCATCTCCGGTTTCATGGTTTAGAAGACTTCTTATCATGTTCGCTTGATACATATCCGAATCTTATACGGATATTCTACTCAAACTTCAAGATGACCGACACCGGCTTCAAAGCAACAGTCAAAGGGAAGAAGATTTCGATGTCTTTCGACGAGTTCTCTACTCTGTCAGGACTTCCCTACTTTGGAAACTCAGTGGATGGCAGCACCGAAGCAGACGCTGATGACGACGGATGGGAAGAGTATCTGGATAGGCAAGAAGCTGTGCAGGATCTTATGGTCGAAGGGTTCGTGGAATCTGTTTCACTCCCTATAGGCCAGATGAAGGTTCAGCAACGGATGCTGATGTACGCCCTCACCCGGATGCTGGTTCCACGTTCCGGAAATCATGCAGTTGTGCAACGGCTGGATATTGTGCTACTGTGGGGTCTATGCAAAGAGCTCAAGATGAGCTGGGCATGGATTGTTCTCAGGCACATGCTAGAAGCTGCTTGAGGTTAATACAGCGGTCTCAGCCTCATCCCCTGCTAATAATGAGGACCAGCATCTCTAGGCGTTTAGGACCTTAGGCTTCTTAGTTTTGTTTGTCTTTGTTTCTTTTTGCTTTCGTTTTGTAATGATCATGATGAATGTAATTCTTTTTGATTTATGAACCTTGAGATTGTTAATCATTTCAAATGCTGCATTTCATTTTCATATTGTCTAGTGCGCGCCATAATCTGTTTTGTCCACTATTCCAAAATTGTTTTCAACTAAGTTAAAATATTACTGGCATTACTGCTTGTTATTACTAATCTTTTCTAGATTCTTTGTAGAGCAGTATTCAGGTTTGCTACAACCTCAGGGGGAGCAAACATTTCTCTTTCACCACTTTTTGCCTTAACTGACAAAAGGGGGAGAGAAATTATAACTTGTGCTAATTATAACTTGTGCTAACTGTAATTTCTTTACTGCTTTACTTTATCAGTTTCATTGCTCCTAATCCTTATCTTTACTCTCTATGAATATTGAACTTAGGGGGAGCTCTACTAAAACTGTTACTCATAATTCCTTTTTTTTCTCAAGTTAAAATTGCATGTTTGTCACTTAAATCAAAAAGGGGGAGATTGTTAGACATATGTTCGTTTTTGATGTTATTGACAAGCATCCAATTTGAAATACATCTAACATTGTCAACTGAGAAAAATTTCAGGAACAACAAATTCAATCCTACATACTCGAGACAATTGCTTGGAACTCAAGGAATCAACAAAATCTTGATGATCCATGAGCACATCGATTAGTACAATCGATTCTATAACAGGGTTGAATAAGTTTACAAAGTTTGGTGTTACCCAATCGATTAGCACAATCGATTTGTACATCCTTGAAGAAATCAAACGGGCTATCAATCGATTCTCCAAATCGATTGGTACACATATTGAAAAATAAATTGTACAAGTCAGAGAGCCAGTTTGCCACAAATCGATTAGGCACATCGATTGAGTGAATCACTAAGACTGAACTGATTGTTTAAATCGATTAGACAAATCGATTAACATTCTTACTGAAATTAAAATGTGCAAGTCAGTAGCACGTTTTGCAGGCAATCGATTTGGCAAATCGATTGAAATAATCACATCTTTAATTTTGTTTTTTGTCTACATCGATTGAAACAATCGATTGTTAATGTCCCAGAGCCAAACCTGTTTACTAAATCGATTAGGCCAATCGATTCACAAAAAAAAACAAGTTTCAAAATAACTTAGGTCTGGAACATACACAATCGATTACTACAATCTGTTTATATACATCTGTGTAATAAAAGTTGGTATCAATCGACTTAGTAAATCGATTGAATAACCCAACTGATGAAAAGTACTTCAGACTTAAAGTCCACAATCGATTGGCACAATCGATTGACATAAAAGTTTTATAAACAGAGATGACTGAATGGATAAATCGATTAAGCACATCGATGGTTTTGATCTCGTTGTTTGAACAAAACACATCAAGTCGATTCTGCAAATCGATTTAATCATATACTGTCATCAAAGTTTGAAGAACTACTTAAATTAATCGATTGAGTAAATCGATTAGAATGTACAGTTTCAAGATTCAAGAAAAACAAGACTCGCGAAATCGATAGAGGAAATCGATTAACCAGCATTATGACTTTAATGAATCGATTGGGTAAATCGATGCATATGTTGTTTTTCCTGAAACTATATAAACTGTTTTTTCATTCTCTTCTTCAAAAAAAAAAAAATATACAACGTACACATAACTTTCTGATATCTTTGTTTCTCACTGTGAAATAACTTTGAACATTACTTTTTCAGTCATGAAGATTCATCTTTCATGATCCACAAGAACTGAGAAAGATTGCTGGAGAAACAACTTTAGAGAAGAAGACTGCTGAAGAAATTTCTGTGTAATTTCTGATTAGATACATCTGTAAACAAATTCTTAAAACAAATAACATTGAGAAATCCAGTCTTAACTGGTAGTTATCTTCTGTGATTGAGAGGTCTCATCAAGAAGAAACTTGACTGTAATCTTGGAAGAGTTTATGGGAGATAAACTCTGGGATTCAGGGAGATAAGGATAGAATAGAAAGAATCGTTTTAGATTGATAGGCGAGGAGCTAGAACATCTGTAAACGGATTCTGAGATATTCTATTAGAAAGGCCAAGATTGGATTTGATCTTGGGACTGGATGTAGGTCGTTCAACAACGGCTGAACCAGTATAAATCACTGCGTACAATCTTTCTTACTCTTATCTCTTTTTAATTTCTGCAGTGTGTATTTGTCTGATATTGATTGAATGCTTGAATATCTTTCTGCATACTTTGATACTACATGAAAGACTGTTTCCAGCATGATTGTAAGTGAATCAATATCTTGAACAATAAACGTAACTGGTGCATCTCTCAATATATTCTTTGATCCATATACTTTGTGCATTCATTTGTATTGTAGTTTTGGGACCTTATTCTGATGCTGTGTTTAATAAATGTACGATTTGTTAAACTGCTGCGCATATCTCTAAAAATAGGTAATCTTCCGCATAATTTTCATTTAACAGAGGTTACTGGTACCAACATCATTGGATGATCAATTAGGTCATTTTCGTCCTCCCTAGGCATATTCTTGTCCAATTAGGGTTTTTAACCAATCTTGTGCATCCAATAAGTGTGTTTGTGCCATTGAATGATCAATTAGGTCATTTTAGTCCTCCCTAGGCTTATTCTTATCCAATTAGGGTTTTTAACCAATCTTGTGCTTCCAATAAGTTGAGTTGTGTCATTGGATTAACATTTAGGTCATTTTCGTCCTCCCTAGGCTTATTCTTGTCCAATTAGGGTTTTTAACCAATCTTGTGCATCCAATACGTTCATTTGTGTCATTGGATTAACATTTAGGTCATTTTCGTCCTCCCTAGGCTTATTCTTGTCCAATTAGGGTTTTTAACTAATCTTGTGCATCCAATAAGTTCATTTGTGTCATTGGAAGATCAATTAGGTCATTTTCGCTCTCCCTAGGCATATTCTTGTCCAATTAGGGTTTTTAACCAATCTTGTGCATCCAATAGGTGTGTTTGTGTCATTGGATGATCAATTAGGTCATATGTTCGTTTTTGATGTTATTGACAAGCATCCAATTTGAAATACATCTAACATTGTCAACTGAGAAAAATTTCAGGAACAACAAATTCAATCCTACATACTCGAGACAATTGCTTGGAACTCAAGGAATCAACAAAATCTTGAAGATCCATGAGCACATCGATTAGTACAATCGATTCTATAACAGGGTTGAATAAGTTTACAAAGTTTGGTGTTACCCAATCGATTAGCACAATCGATTTGTACATCCTTAAAGAAAACAAACGGGCTATCAATCGATTCTCCAAATCGATTGGTACACATATTGAAAAAAATTGTACAAGTCAGAGAGCCAGTTTGCCACAAATCGATTAGGCACATCGATTGAGTGAATCACCAAGACTAAACTGATTGTTTAAATCGATTGGACAAATCGATTGACATGCTTACTGAATTTAAAATGTGCAAGTCAGTAGCACGTTTTGCAGGCAATCGATTTGGCAAATCGATTGAAATAATCACTTCTTTAATTGTGTTTTTGTCTACACCGATTGAAACAATCGATTGGTAATGTCCCAGAGCCAAACCTGTTTACTAAATCGATTAGGCCAATCGATTCACTAAAACAAGTCTCAAAATAACTCAGGCCTGGAACATACACAATCGATTACTACAATCTGTTTATATACATCTGTGTAATAAAAGTTGGTATCAATCGACTTGGTAAATCGATTGAATAACCCAACTGATGAAAAGTACTTCAGACTTAAGATCCACAATCGATTGGCACAATCGATTGACATAAAAGTTTTATAAACAGAGATGACTGAATGGTTAAATCGATTAAGCACATCGATGGTTTTGATCTCGTTGTTTGAACAAAACACATCAAGTCGATTCTGCAAATCGATTTAATCATATACTGTGATCAAAGTTTGAAGAACTACTTAAAATAATCGATTGAGCAAATCGATTAGTATGTACAGTTTCAAGATTCAAGAAAAACAAGACTCGCGAAATCGATTGAGGAAATCGATTAACCAGCATTATGACTTTAATGAATCGATTGGATAAATCGATGCATATGTTGTTTTTCCTGAAACTATATAAACTGTTTTTCAGTATCTTCTCAATATACACAACAACATACACATAACTTTCTGATATCTTTGTTTCTCACTGTGAAATAACTTTGAACATTACTTTTTCAGTTATGAAGATTCATCTTTCATGATCCACAAGAACTGAGAAAGATTGCTGGAGAAACAACTTTAGAGAAGAAAATCGTTGAAGAAATTTCTGTGTAATTTCTGATTAGATACATCTGTAAACAAATTCTTAAAACAAATAACATTGAGAAATCCAGTCTTAACTGGTAGTTATCTTCTGTGATTGAGAGGTCTCATCAAGAAGAAACTTGACTGTAATCTTGGAAGAGTTTATGGGAGATAAACTCTGGGATTCAGGGAGATAAGAATAGAATAAGAAGAATCGTTTTAGATTGATAGGCGAGGAGCTAGAACATCTGTAAACGGATTCTGAGATATTCTATTGGAAAGGCCAAGATTGGATTTGATCTTGGGACTGGATGTAGGTCGTTCAACAACGGCTGAACCAGTATAAATCACTGCGTACAATCTTTCTTACCCTTATCTCTTTTTAATTTCTGCACTGTGTATTTGTCTGATATTGATTAAATGCTTGAATATCTTTCTGCATACTTTGATACTACATGAAAGAATGTTTCCAGCATGATTGTAAGTGAATAAATATCTTGAACAATAAACGTAACTGGTGCATCTCTCAATATATTCTTTGATCCATATACTTTGTGCATTCATTTGTATTGTAGTTTTGGGACCTTATTCTGATGCTTTGTTTAATAAATGTACGATTTGTTAAACTGCTGCGCATATCTCTAAAAATAGGTAATCTTCCGCATAATTTTCATTTAACAGAGGTTACTGGTACCAACACAAGATTGGTTAAAAACCCTAATTGGACAAGAATAAGCCTTGGGAGGACGAAAATGACCTAAATGTTCATCCAATGACACAAACACACCTATTGGATGCACAAGATTGTTTAAAAACCCTAATTGGACAAGTATAAGCCAAGGGAGGACGAAAATAACCTAAATGTTCATCCAATGACACAAATACACCTATTGGATGCACATGATTGGTTAAAAACCCTAATTGGACAAGAATAAGCCTAGGGAGGACGAAAATGACCTAAATGTTCATCCAATGACACAAATGAACTTATTGGATGCACAAGATTGGTTAAAAAGCATAATTGGACAAGAATAAGCCTAAAGAGGACGAAAATGACCTAAATGTTAATCCAATGACACAAACACACCTATAGGATGCAAAATATTGGTTAAAACCCCTAATTGGACAAGAATAAGCCTAGGGAGGACGAAAATGCCCTAAATGATCATCCAATGAACCAAATTAACTTACTGGATGCACAAGATTGGTTAAAAACCATAATTGGACAACAATAAGCCTTGGGAGGACGAAAATGCCATAAATGTGTTGGTACCAGTAACCTCTGTTAAATGAAAATTATGCGGAAGATTACCTATTTTTAGAGATATGCGCAGCAGTTTAACAAATCGTACATTTATTAAACACAGCATCAGAATAAGGTCCCAAAACTACAATACAAATGAATGCACAAAGTATATGGATCAAAGAATATATTGAGAGATGCACCAGTTACGTTTATTGTTCAAGATATTGATTCACTTACAATCATGCTGGAAACAGTCTTTCATGTAGTATCAAAGTATGCAGAAAGATATTCAAGCATTCAATCAATATCAGACAAATACACACTGCAGAAATTAAAAAGAGATAAGGGTAAGAAAGATTGTACGCAGTGATTTATACTGGTTCAGCCGTTGTTGAACGACCTACATCCAGTCCCAAGATCAAATCCAATCTTGGCCTTTCCAATAGAATATCTCAGAATCCGTTTACAGATGTTCTAGCTCCTCGCCTATCAATCTAAAACGATTCTTTCTATTCTATTCTTATCTCCCTGAATCCCAGAGTTTATCTCCCGTAAACTCTTCCAAGATTACAGTCAAGTTTCTTCTTGATGAGACCTCTCAATCACAGAAGATAACTACCAGTTAAGACTGGATTTCTCAATGTTATTTGTTTTAAGAATTTGTTTACAGATGTATCTAATCAGAAATTACACAGAAATTTCTTCAACAGTTTTCTTCTCTAAAGTTGTTTATCCAGCAATCTTTCTCAGTTCTTGTGGATCATGAAAGATGAATCTTCATAACTGAAAAAGTAATGTTCAAAGTTATTTCACAGTGAGAAACAAAGATATCAGAAAGTTATGTGTATGTTGTTGTGTATATTGAGAAGATACTGAAAAACAGTTTATATAGTTTCAGGAAAAACAACATATGCATCGATTTATCCAATCGATTCATTAAAGTCATAATGCTGGTTAATCGATTTCCTCAATCGATTTCGCGAGTCTTGTTTTTCTTGAATCTTGAAACTGTACATACTAATCGATTTGCTCAATCGATTATTTTAAGTAGTTCTTCAAACTTTGATGACAGTATATGATTAAATCGATTTGCAGAATCGACTTGATGTGTTTTGTTCAAACAACGAGATCAAAACCATCGATGTGCTTAATCGATTTAACCATTCAGTCATCTCTGTTTATAAAACTTTTATGTCAATCGATTGTGCCAATCGATTGTGGATCTTAAGTCTGAAGTACTTTTCATCAGTTCGGTTATTCAATCGATTTACCAAGTCGATTGATACCAACTTTTATTACACAGATGTATATAAACAGATTGTAGTAATCGATTGTGTATGTTCCAGGCCTGAGTTATTTTGAGACTTGTTTTAGTGAATCGATTGGCCTAATCGATTTAGTAAACAGGTTTGGCTCTGGGACATTACCAATCGATTGTTTCAATCGGTGTAGACAAAAACACAATTAAAGAAGTGATTATTTCAATCGATTTGCCAAATCGATTGCCTGCAAAACGTGCTACTGACTTGCACATTTTAAATTCAGTAAGCATGTCAATCGATTTGTCCAATCGATTTAAACAATCAGTTTAGTCTTGGTGATTCACTCAATCGATGTGCCTAATCGATTTGTGGCAAACTGGCTCTCTGACTTGTACAATTTATTTTCCAATATGTGTACCAATCGATTTGGAGAATCGATTGATAGCCCTTTTGTTTTCTTTAAGGATGTACAAATCGATTGTGCTAATCGATTGGGTAACACCAAACTTTGTAAACTTATTCAACCCTGTTATGGAATCGATTGTGCTAATCGATGTGCTCATGGATCTTCAAGATTTTGTTGATTCCTTGAGTTCCAAGCAATTGTTTCGAGTATGTAGGATTGAATTTGTTGTTCCTGAAATTTTTCTCAGTTGACAATGTTAGATGTATTTCAAATTGGATGCTTGTCAATAACATCAAAAACGAACATATGTCTAACATCTTGTGCATCCAATAAGTTCATTTGTGTCATTGAATGAACATTTAGGTCATTTTGGTCCTCCCTAGACTTATTCTTGTCCAATTAGGGTTTATAAACAATCTTGTGCATCCAATAGGTGTGTTTGTGTCATTGGATGAACATTTAGGTCATTTTCGTCTTCCTTAGGCATCTTCTTGTCCAATTTGGGTTTTTAACCAATCTTGTGCATCCAATAGGTGTGTTTGTGTCATTGGATTAACATTTAGGTCATTTTCGTCCTCCTTAGGCTTATTCTTGTCCAATTAGGATTTTTAACCAATCTTGTGCATCCAATAAGTTCGTTTGTGTCATTGGAAGAACATTTAGGGCATTTTCGTCCTCCCTAGGCTTATTCTTGTTCAATTAGGGTTTTTAACCAATATTGTGCATCCTATAGGTGTGTTTGTGTCATTGGATGAACATTTAGGTCATTTCCGTCCACCCTAGGCTTATTCTTGCCCAATTAGGGTTTTTAACCAATCTTGTGCATCCAATAGGTATGTTTGTGTCATTAGATGAACATTTTGGTCATTTTCGTCCACCCAAGGCATATTCTTTTTCAATTAGAGTTTTTAACAAATCTTGTGCATCCAATAATTTCATTTTTGTCATTGGGTGAACATTTAGGTCATTTTCGTCCTCCCAAGGCTTGTTCTTGTCCAATTCGGGTTTTTAACTAATCATGTGCATCCAATAGGTGTGTTTGTATCATTGGATTAACATTTAGGGCATTTTCGTCCTCCCTAAGCTTATTCTTGCCCAATTAGGGTTTTTAACCAATATTGTGCATCATATAGGTGTGTTTGTGTCATTGGATTAACATTTAGGTCATTTTCGTCCTCTTTGGGCTCATTCTTGTCCAATTAGGGTTTTTAACCAATCTTGTGCATCCAATAAGTTCATTTGTGTAATTGGATGAACATTTAGGTCACTTTCGTCCTCCCTAGGCTTAATCTTGTCCAATTAGGGTTTTTAACCAATCATGTGCATCCAATAGGTGTATTTGTGTCATTGGATGAACATTTAGGTTATTTTCGTCCTCCCTTGGCTTATACTTGTCCAATTAGGGTATTTAAACAATCTTGTGCATCCAATAGGTGTGTTTGTGTCATTGGATGAACATTTAGGTCATTTTCGTCCTCCCAAGGCTTATTCTTGTCCAATTAGGGTTTTTAACCAATCTTGTGCATCCAATAAGTTCATTTGTGTCATTGAATGAACATTTAGGTCATTTTGGTCCTCCCTAGACTTATTCTTGTCCAATTAGGGTTTATAAACAATCTTGTGCATCCAATAGGTGTGTTTGTGTCATTGGATGAACATTTAGGTCATTTTCGTCTTCCTTAGGCATCTTCTTGTCCAATTTGGGTTTTTAACCAATCTTGTGCATCCAATAGGTGTGTTTGTGTCATTGGATTAACATTTAGGTCATTTTCGTCCTCCTTAGGCTTATTCTTGTCCAATTAGGATTTTTAACCAATCTTGTGCATCCAATAAGTTCGTTTGTGTCATTGGAAGAACATTTAGGGCATTTTCGTCCTCCCTAGGCTTATTCTTGTTCAATTAGGGTTTTTAACCAATATTGTGCATCCTATAGGTGTGTTTGTGTCATTGGATGAACATTTAGGTCATTTCCGTCCACCCTAGGCTTATTCTTGCCCAATTAGGGTTTTTAACCAATCTTGTGCATCCAATAGGTATGTTTGTGTCATTAGATGAACATTTTGGTCATTTTCGTCCACCCAAGGCATATTCTTTTTCAATTAGAGTTTTTAACAAATCTTGTGCATCCAATAATTTCATTTTTGTCATTGGGTGAACATTTAGGTCATTTTCGTCCTCCCAAGGCTTGTTCTTGTCCAATTCGGGTTTTTAACTAATCATGTGCATCCAATAGGTGTGTTTGTATCATTGGATTAACATTTAGGGCATTTTCGTCCTCCCTAAGCTTATTCTTGCCCAATTAGGGTTTTTAACCAATATTGTGCATCATATAGGTGTGTTTGTGTCATTGGATTAACATTTAGGTCATTTTCGTCCTCTTTGGGCTCATTCTTGTCCAATTAGGGTTTTTAACCAATCTTGTGCATCCAATAAGTTCATTTGTGTAATTGGATGAACATTTAGGTCATTTTCGTCCTCCCTAGGGTTAATCTTGTCAAATTAGGGTTTTTAACCAATCATGTGCATCCAATAGGTGTATTTGTGTCATTGGATGAACATTTAGGTTATTTTCGTCCTCCCTTGGCTTATACTTGTCCAATAAGGGTATTTAAACAATCTTGTGCATCCAATAGGTGTGTTTGTGTCATTGGATGAACATTTAGGTCATTTTCGTCCTCCCAAGGCTTATTCTTGTCCAATTAGGGTTTTTAACCAATCTTGTGCATCCAATAAGTTCATTTGTGTCATTGAATGAACATTTAGGTCATTTTGGTCCTCCCTAGACTTATTCTTGTCCAATTAGGGTTTTTAAACAATCTTGTGCATCCAATAGGTGTGTTTGTGTCATTGGATGAACATTTAGGTCATTTTCGTCCTCCTTAGGCTTATTCTTGTCC
>JBBPBR010001998.1:0-14665 GCA_037974775.1 Cicer pinnatifidum | reverse complement strand
TTGGATGCACAAGATTGGTTAAAAACCCTAATTGGACAAGAATATGCCTAGGGAGGACGAAAATGACCTAAATGTTAATCCATTGACACAAATGAACTTATTGGATGCACAAGATTGGTTAAAAACCCTAATTGGACAAGAATAAGCATAGAAAGGACGAAAATGACCTAATTGATCATCCAATGACACAAACACACCTATTGGATGCACAAGACTGGTTAAAAACCCTAATTGGACAAGAATATGCCTAGGGAGGACATAAATGACCTAAATATTTATTCAATGACACAAACAAACTTATTGGATGCACAAGATTGGTTAAAATCCCTAATTGGACAAGAATAAGCATAGAAAGGACGAAAATGACCTAATTGATCATCCAATTACACAAACACACCTATTGGATGGACAAGATTGTTTAAAAACCCTAATTGGACAAGAATATGCCTAGGGAGAAAGAAAATGACCTAAATGTTAATCCAATGACACAAATGAACTTATTGGATGCACAAGATTGGTTAAAAACCCTAATTGGACAAGAATATGCCTAGGGAGGACGAAAATGACCTAAATATTAATTCAATGACACAAACAAACTTATTGGATGCACAAGATTGGTTAAAAACCCTAATTGGACAAGAATAAGCCTATGGAGGACGAAAATGACCTAATTGATCATCCAATGACACAAACACACCTATTGGATGCACAAGATTGGTTAAAAACCCTAGTTGGATAAGAATATGCATAGGGAGGACGAAAATGACCTAATTGATCATCCAATGACACAAATGAACTTATTCGATGCACAAGTTTGGTTAAAAACCCTAATTGGACAAGAACAAGCATAGAAAGGACGAAAATGACCTAATTGATCATCCAATGACACAAACACACCTATTGGATGCACAAGATTGGTTAAAAACCCTAATTGGACAAGAATATGCCTAGGGAGGACGGATATGACCTAAATGTTAATCCAATGACACAAATGAACTTATTAGATGCACAAGATTGGTTAAAAACCCTAATTGGACAAGAATAAGCCTAGTGAGAACGAAAATGACCTAAATGTTAATCCAATGACACAAAAGAACTTATTGGATGCAGAAGATTGGTTAAAAACCTAATTCGACAAGAATAAGCCTTGGGAGAATGAAAATGACCTAAATGTTAATCCAATGACACAACTCAACTTATTGGATGCACAAGATTGGTTAAAAACCCTAATTGGACAAGAATAAGCCTAGGGAGGACGAAAATGACCTAATTGATTATCCAATGACACAAACACACCTATTGGATGCACAAGATTGGTTAAAACCCAAATTGGACAAGAATAAGCCTCGGGAGGACGAAAATGACCTAATTGATCATCCAATGACACAAACACACCTATTGGATGCACAAGATTGGTTAAAAACCCTAATTGGACAAGAATAAGCCTAGGGAGGACGAAAATGACCTAATTGATCATCCAATGACACAAACACACCTATTGGATGCACAAGATTGGTTAAAAACCCTAATTGGACAAGAATAAGCCTAGGGAGGACGAAAATGACCTAATTGATCATCCAATGACACAAACACATCTATTGGAAGCACAAGATTGGTTAGAAACCCTAGTTGGACAAGAATATGCCTAGGGAGGACGAAAATGACCTAATTGATCATCCAATGACACAAATGAACTTATTGGATGCACAAGATTGCTTAAAAACCCTAATTGGACAAAAATAAGCATAGAAAGGACGAAAATGACCTAATTGATCATCCAATGACACAAACACACCTATTGGATGCACAAGATTGGTTAAAAACCCTAATTGGACAAGAATAAGCCTAGGGAGGACGAAAATGACCTAATTGATCATCCAATGACACAAACACACCTATTGGATGCACAAGATTGGTTAAAAACCCTAATTGGACAAGAATAAGCCTAGGGAGGACGAAAATGACCTAATTGATCATCCAATGACACAAACACACCTATTGGATGCACAAGATTGGTTAAAAACCCTAATTGGACAAGAATAAGCCTAGGGAGGACGAAAATGACCTAATTGATCATCCAATGACACAAACACACCTATTGGATGCACAAGATTGGTTTAAAACCCTAGTTGATCAAGAATATGCCTAGGAAGGACGAAAATGACCTAATTGATCATCCAATGACACAAATGAACTTATTGGATGCACAAGATTGGTTAAAAACCCTAATTGGACAAGAATAAGCCTAGGGAGGACGAAAATGACCTAATTGATCATCCAATGACACAAACACACCTATTGGATGCACAAGATTGGTTAAAAACCCTAATTGGACAAGAATAAGCCTAGGGAGGACGAAAATGACCTAATTGATCATCCAATGACACAAACACACCTATTGGATGCACAAGATTGGTTAAAAACCCTAATTGGACAAGAAAAAGACTAGAGAGGACGAAAATGACCTAATTGATCATCCAATGACACAAACACACTTATTGGATGCACAAGATTGGTTTAAAACCCTAGTTGGACAAGAATATGCCTAGGGAGGACGAAAATGACCTAATTGATCATCCAATGACACAAACACACTTATTGGATGCACAAGATTGGTTAAAAACCCTAATTGGACAAGAATAAGCCTAGGGAGGACGAAAATGACCTAAATATTAATTCAATGACACAAACAAAGTTATTGGATGCACAAGATTGGTTAAAAACCCTAATTTGACAAGAATAAGTCTATGGAGGACGAAAATGACCTAATTGATCATCCAATGACACAAACACACCTATTGGAGGCACAAGATTGGTTAAAAACCCTAATTGGACAAGAATAAGCCTAGGGAGGACGAAAATGCCCTAATTAATCATCCAATGACACAAACACACCTATTGGATGCACAAGATCGGTTAAAAACCTTAATTGGACAAGAATAAGCCTAGGGAGGACGAAAATGACCTAATTGATCATTCAATGACACAAATGAACTTATTGGATGCACAAGATTTGTTAAAAACCCTAATTGGACAAGAATAAGCTTAGTGAGGACGACAATGACCTAATTGATCATCCAATGACACAAACACACCTATTGGATGCACAAGATTGGTTGAAAACCCTAATTGGACAAGAATATGCCTAGGGAGGACGAAAATGACCTAAATATTAATTCAATGACACAAACAAAGTTATTGGATGCACAAGATTGGTTAAAAATCCTAATTTGACAAGAACAAGTCTAGGGAGGACGAAAATGACCTAATTGATCATCCAATGACACAAACACACCTATTGGATGCACAAGATTGGTTAAAAACCCTAATTGGACAAGAATAAGCCTAGGGAGGACGAAAATGACCTAATTGATCATCCAATGACACAAACACACCTATTGGATGCACAAGATTGGTTAAAAACCCTAATTGGACAAGAATAAGCCTAGGGAGGACAACAATGACCTAATTGATCATCCAATGACACAAACACACCTATTGGATGCACAAGAATGGTTAAAAACCCTAATTGGACAAGAATAAGCCTAGGGAGGACGAAAATGACCTAATTGATCATCCAATGACACAAACACACCTATTGGATGCACAAGATTGGTTAAAAACCCTAATTGGACAAGAATAAGCCTAGGGAGGACGAAAATGACCTAATTGATCATCCAATGACACAAACACACCTATTGGATGCACAAGATTGGTTAAAAACCCTAATTGGACAAGAATATGCCTAGGGAGGACGAAAATGACCTAAATGTTAATCCAATGACACAACTCAACCTATTGGATGCACAAGATTGGTTAAAAACCCTAATTGGACAAGAATAAGCCTAGGGAGGACGATAAATGACCTAATTGATCATCCAATGACACAAACACACCTATTGGATGCACAAGATTGGTTAAAAACCCTAATTGGACAAGAATAAGCCTAGGGAGGACGAAAATGACCTAATTGATCATCCAATGACACAAACACACCTATTGGATGCACAAGATTGGTTAAAAACCCTAATTGGACAAGAATAAGCCTAGGGAGGACGAAAATGACCTAATTGATCATCCATTGCCACAAACACACCTATGGGATGCACAAGATTGGTTAAAAACCCTAATTGGACAAGAATATGCCTTGGGAGGACGAAAATGACCTAATTGGTCATCCAATGACACAAACACACCTATTGGATGCAAAAGATTGGTTAAAAACCCTAATTGGACAAGAATAAGCCTAGGGAGGACGAAAATGACCTAATTGATCATCCAATGACACAAACACACCTATTGGATGCACAAGATTGGTTAAAAACCCTAATTGGACAAGAATAAGCCTAGGGAGGACGAAAATGACCTAATTGATCATCCAATGACACAAACACACCTATTGGATGCACAAGATTGGTTAAAAACCGTAATTGGACAAGAATAAGCCTAGGGAGGATGAAAATGACCTAATTGATCATCCAATGACACAAATGAACTTATTGGATGCACAAGATTGGTTAAAAACCCTAATTGGACAAGAATAAGCCTAGGGAGGACGAAAATGACCTAATTGATCATCCAATGACACAAACACACCTATTGGATGCACAAGATTGGTTAAAAACCCTAATTGGACAAGAATAAGCCTAGGGAGGACGAAAATGACCTAATTGATCATCCAATGACACAAATGAACTTGCTGGATGCACAACCTTGGTTAAAAACCCTAATTGGACAAGAATAAGCCTAGGGAGGACGAAAATGACCTAATTGATCATCCAATGACACAAACACACCTATTGGATGCACAAGATTGGTTAAAAACCCTAATTGGACAAGAATATGCCTAGGGAGGACAAAAATGACCTAAATGTTAATCCAATGACACAAATGAACTTATTGGATGCACAAGACTGGTTAAAAACCCTAATTGGACAAGAATAAGCCTAGGGAGGACGAAAATGACCTAATTGATCATCCAATGACACAAACACACCTATTGGATGCACAAGATTGGTTAAAAACCCTAATTGGACAAGAATAAGCCTAGGGAGGACGAAAATGACCTAATTGATCATCCAATGACAAAAACACACCTATTGGATGCACATGATCGGTTAAAAACCCTAATTGGACAAGAATAAGCCTATGGAGGACGAAAATGACCTAATTGATCATCCAATGACACAAACACACCTATTGGATGCACAAGATTGGTTAAAAACCCTAATTGGACAAGAATATGCCTAGGCAGGACGAAAATGACCTAATTGATCATCCAATGACACAAATGAACTTATTAGATGCACAAGATTGGTTAAAAACCCTAATTGGACAAGAATAAGCCTAGGGAGGACGAAAATGACCTAATTGATCATCCAATGACACAAACACACCTATTGGATGCACAAGATTGGTTAAAAACCCTAATTGGACAAGAATATGCCAAGGGAGGACGAAAATGACCTAAATATTAATTCAATGACACAAAAAAACTTATCGGATGCACAAGATTGGTTAAAAACCCTAATTGGACAAGAATAAGCCTAGGGAGGACGAAAATGACCTAATTGATCATCCAATGACACAAACACACCTATTGGATGCACAAGATTGGTTAAAAACCCTAATTGGACAAGAATAAGCCTAGGGAGGACGAAAATGACCTGAATGTTAATCCAATAACACAAATCAACTTATTGGATGCACAAGATTGGTTAAAAACCCTAATTGGACAAGAATAAGCCTAGGGAGGACGAAAATGACCTAATTGATCATCCAATGACACAAACACACCTATTGGATGCACAAGATTGGTTAAAACCCCTAATTGGACAAGAATAAACCTAGGGAGGACGAAAATGACCTAATTGATCATCCAATGACACAAACACACCTATTGGATGCCCAAGTTTGGTTAAAAACCCTAATTGGACAAGAATATGCCTAGGGAGGACGAAAATGACCTAATTGATCACCCAACGACACAAACACTCCTATTGGATGCACAAGATTGGTTAAAAACCCTAATTGGACAAGAATAAGCCTAGGGAGGACGAAAATGACCTAATTGATCATCCAATGACACAAACACACCTATTGGATGCACAAGATTGGTTAAAAACCCTAATTGGACAAGAATAAGCCTAGGGAGGACGAAAATGACCTAATTGGTCATCCAATGACACAAACACACCTATTGGATGCACAAGATTGGTTAAAAACCCTAATTGGACAAGAATAAGCCTACGGAGGACGAACATGACCTCAATGTTAATCCAATGACACAACTCAACTTATTGGATGTACAAGATTGGTTAAAAACCCTAATTGGACAAGAATAAGTCTAGGGAGGACGAAAATGACCTAATTGATCATCCAATGACACAAACACACCTATTGGATGCACAAGATTGGTTAAAAACCCTAATTGGACAAGAATAAGCCTACGTAGGACGAAAATGACCTAATTGATCATCCAATGACACAAACACACCTATTGGATGCACAAGATTGGTTAAAAACCCTAATTGTACAAGAATAAGCCTAGGGAGGACGAAAATGACCTAATTGATCATCCAATGACACAAACACACCTATTGGATGCACAAGATTGGTTAAAAACCCTAGTTGGACAAGAATATGCCTAGGGAGGACGAAAATGACCTAATTGATCATCCAATGACACAAATGAACTTATTGGATGCACAAGATTGGTTAAAAACCCTAGTTGTACAAGAATATACATAGGGAGGACGAAAATGACCTAATTGATCATCTAATGACACAAATGAACTTATTGGATGTACAAGATTTGTTAAAAACCCTAATTGGACAAGAATAAGCCTAGGGAGGACGAAAATGACCTAATTGATCATCCAATGACACAAACACACCTATTGGATGCACAAGATTGGTTAAAAACCCTAATTGGACAAGAATAAGCCTAGGGAGGACGAAAATGACCTAATTGATCATCCAATGACACAAACACACCTATTGGATGCACAAGATTGGTTAAAAACCCTAATTGGACAAGAATAAGCCTAGGGAGGACGAAAATGACCTAATTGATCATCCATTGCCACAAACACACTTATTGGATGCACAAGATTGGGTAAAAACCCTAATTGGACAAGAATATGCCTAGGGAGGACGAAAATGACCTAAATATTAATTCAATGACACAAACAAACTTATTGGATGCACAAGATTGGTTAAAAACCCTAATTGGACAAGAATAAGCCTAGGGAGGACGAAAATGACCTAATTGATCATCCAATGACACAAACACACCTATTGGATGCACAAGATTGGTTAAAAACCCTAATTGGACAAGAATAAGCCTAGGAAGGACAAAAATGACCTAATTGATCATCCAATGACACAAACACACCTATTGGAGGCACAAGATTAGTTAAAAACCCTAGTTGGACAAGAATAAGTCTAGGGAGGACGAAAATGACCTAATTGATCATCAAATGACACAAACACACCTATTGGATGCACAAGATTGGTTAAAAACCCTAATTGGACAAGAATAAGCCTAGGGAGGACGAAAATGACCTAATTGATCATCCAATGACACAAACACACCTATTGGATGCACAAGATTGGTCAAAAACCCTAATTGGACAAGAATATGCCTAGGGAGGACGAAAATGACCTAAATGTTAATCCAATGACATAAATGAACTTATTGGATGCACAAGATTGGTTAAAAACCTTAATTGGACAAGAATAAGCCTAGGGAGGATGAAAATGACCTAATTGATCATCCAATGACACAAACACACCTATTGGATGCACAAGATTGGTTAAAAACCCTAATTGGACAAGAATATGCCTAGGGAGGACGAAAATGACCTAAATATTAATTCATTGACACAAACAAACTTATTGGATGCACAAGATTGGTTAAAATCCATAATTGGACAAGAATAAGCCTATGGAGGACGAAAATGACCTAATTGATCATCCAATGACACAAACACACCTATTGGAAGCACAAGATTGGTTAAAAACCCTAGTTGGACAAGAATATGCCTAGGGAGGACGAAAATGACCTAATTGATCATCCAATGACAGAAATGAACTTATTGGATGCACAAGATTGGTTAAAAACCCTAATTGGACAAGAATAAGCATATAAAGGACGAAAATGACCTAATTGATCATCCAATGACACAAACACACCTATTGGATGCACAAGATTGGTTAAAAACCCTAATTGGACAAGAATATGCCTAGGGAGGACGAAAATGACCTAAATATTAATTCATTGACACAAACAAACTTATTGGATGCACAAGATTGGTTAAAATCCCTAATTGGACAAGAATAAGCCTATGGAGGATGGAGGACGAAAATGACCTAATTGATCATCCAATGACACAAACACACCTATTGGAAGCACAAGATTGGTTAAAAACCCTAGTTGGACAAGAATATGCCTAGGGAGGACGAAAATGACCTAATTGATCATCCAATGACAGAAATGAACTTATTGGATGCACAA
The DNA here is from genome assembly GCA_037974775.1 of Cicer pinnatifidum. Classification (NCBI taxonomy): domain Eukaryota; kingdom Viridiplantae; phylum Streptophyta; class Magnoliopsida; order Fabales; family Fabaceae; genus Cicer; species Cicer pinnatifidum. The sequence goes on along the minus strand of JBBPBR010001998.1, from coordinate 6,147 downwards.
GATTGGTTAAAAACCCTAATTGGACAAGAATAAGCATAGAAAGGACGAAAATGACCTAATTGATCATCCAATGACACAAACACACCTATTGGATGCACAAGATTGGTTAAAAACCCTAATTGGACAAGAATATGCCTAGGGAGGACGAAAATGACCTAAATGTTAATCCATTGACACAAATGAACTTATTGGATGCACAAGATTGGTTAAAATCCCTAATTGGACAAGAATAAGCCTATGGAGGACGAAAATGACCTAATTGATCATCCAATGACACAAACACACCTATTGGAAGCACAAGATTGGTTAAAAACCCTAGTTGGACAAGAATATGCCTAGGGAGGACGAAAATGACCTAATTGATCATCCAATGACAGAAATGAACTTATTGGATGCACAAGATTGGTTAAAAACCCTAATTGGACAAGAATAAGAATAGAAAGGACGAAAATGACCTAATTGATCATCCAATGACACAAACACACCTATTGGATGCACAAGATTGGTTAAAAACCCTAATTGGACAAGAATATGCCTAGGGAGGACGAAAATGACCTAAATGTTAATCCATTGACACAAATGAACTTATTGGATGCACAAGATTGGTTAAAAACCCTAATTGGACAAGAATAAGCATAGAAAGGAGGAAAATGACCTAATTGATCATCCAATGACACAAACACACCTATTGGATGCACAAGACTGGTTAAAAACCCTAATTGGACAAGAATATGCCTATGGAGGACGAAAATGACCGAAATATTAATTCAATGACACAAACAAACTTATTGGATGCACAAGATTGGTTAAAATCCCTAATTGGACAAGAATAAGCCTATGGAGGACGAAAATGACCTAATTGATCATCCAATGACACAAACACACCTATTGGAAGCACAAGATTGGTTAAAAACCCTAGTTGGACAAGAATATGCCTAGGGAGGACGAAAATGACCTAATTGATCATCCAATGACAGAAATGAACTTATTGGATGCACAAGATTGGTTAAAAACCCTAATTGGACAAGAATAAGCATAGAAAGGACGAAAATGACCTAATTGATCATCCAATGACACAAACACACCTATTGGATGCACAAGATTGGTTAAAAACCCTAATTGGACAAGAATATGCCTAGGTAGGACGAAAATGACCTAAATGTTAATCCATTGACACAAATGAACTTATTGGATGCACAAGATTGGTTAAAAACCCCAATTGGACAAGAATAAGCATAGAAAGGTCGAAAATGACCTAATTGATCATCCAATGACACAAACACACCTATTGGATGCACAAGACTGGTTAAAAACCCTAATTGGACAAGAATATGCCTAGGGAGGACGAAAATGACCTAAATATTAATTCAATGACACAAACAAACTTATTGGATGCACAAGATTGTTGGTACCAGTATCCTCTGTTAAATGAAAATTATGCGGAAGATTACCTATTTTTAGAGATATGCGCAGAAGTTTAACAAATCGTACATTCATTAAACACAGCATCAGAATAAGGTCCCAAAACTACAATACACATGAATGCACAAAGTATATGGATCAAAAAATATATTGAGAGATGCACCAGTTACGTTTATTGTTCAAGATATTGATTCACTTACTATCATGCTGGAAACAGTCTTTCATGTAATATCAAAGTATGCAGAAAAAAAATTCAAGTACTCAATCAATATCAAACAAATACACACTGCAGAAATCAAAAAGAGATAAGGGTAAGAAAGATTGTACGCAGTGATTTATACTGGTTCAGCCGTTGTTGAACGACCTACGTCCAGTCCCAAGATCAAATCCAATCTTGGCCTTTCCAATAGAATATCTCAGAATCCGTTTACAGATGTTCTAGCTCCTCGCCTATCAATCTAAAACGATTCTTTCTATTCTATTCTTATCTCCCTGAATCCCAGAGTTTATCTCCCATAAACTCTTCCAAGATTACAGTCAAGTTTCTTCTTGATGATACCTCTCAATCACAGAAGATAACTACCAGTTAAGACTGGATTTCTCAATGTTATTTGTTTTAAGAATTTGTTTACAGATGTATCTAATCAGAAATTACACAGAAATTTCTTCAGCAGTCTTCTTCTCAAAAGTTGTTTCTCCAGCAATCTTTCTCAGTTCTTGTGGATCATGAAAGAAGAATCTTCATAACTGAAAAAGTAATGTTCAAAGTTATTTCACAGTGAGAAACAAAGATATCAGAAAGTTATGTGTATGTTGTTGTATATGTTAAGAAGAGACTGAAAAACAGTTTATATAGTTTCAGGAAAAACAACATATGCATCGATTTATCCAATCGATTCATTAAAGTCATAATGTTGGTTAATCGATTTCCTCAATCGATTTCGCGAGTCTTGTTTTTCTTGAATCTTGAAACTGTACATACTAATCGATTTACTCAATCGATTATTTTAAGTAGTTCTTCAAACTTTGATGACAGTATATGATTAAATCGATTTGCAGAATCGACTTGATGTGTTTTGTTCAAACAACGAGATCAAAACCATCGATGTGCTTAATCGATTTTACCATTCAGTCATCTCTGTTTATAAAACTTTTATGTCAATCGATTGTGCCAATCGATTGTGGATTTTAAGTCTGAAGTACTTTTCATCAGTTGGGTTATTCAATCGATTTACCAAGTCGATTGATACCAACTTTTATTACACAGATGTATATAAACAGATTGTAGTAATCGATTGTGTATGTTCCAGACCTGAGTTATTTTGAAACTTGTTTTAGTGAATCGATTGGTCTAATCGATTTAGTAAACAGGTTTGGCTCTGGGACATTAACAATCGATTGTTTCAATCGATGTAGACAAAAACAAAATTAAAGAAGTGATTATTTCAATCGATTTGCCAAATCGATTTCCTGCAAAACGTGCTACTGACTTGCACATTTTAATTTCAGTAAGAATGTCAATCGATTTGTCTAATCGATTTAAACAATCAGTTTGGTCTTAGTGATTCACTCAATCGATGTGCCTAATCGATTTGTGGCAAACTGGCTCTCTGACTTGTGCAATTTATTTTCCAATATGTGTACCAATCGATTTGGAGAATCGATTGATAGCCCGTTTGATTTCTTCAAGGAGGTACAAATCGATTGTGCTAATCGATTGGGTAACACCAAACTTTGTAAACTTATTCAACCCTGTTATAGAATCGATTGTACTAATCGATGTGCTCATGGATCATCAAGATTTTATTGATTCCTTGAGTTCCAAGCAATTGTCTCGAGTATGTAGGATTGAATTTGTTGTTCCTGAAATTTTTCTCAGTTGACAATGTTAGATGTATTTCAAATTGGATGCTTGTCAATAACATCAAAAACGAACATATGTCTAACAATCTCCCCCTTTTTGATTTAAGTGACAAACATGCAATTTTAACTTGAGAAAAAAAAGGAATTATGAGTAACAGTTTTAGTAGAGCTCCCCCTAAGTTCAATATTCATAGAGAGTAAAGATAAGGATTAGGAGCAATGAAACTGATAAAGTAAAGCAGTAAAGAAATTTACAGTTAGCACAAGTTATAATTTCTCTCCCCCTTTTGTCAGTTAAGGCAAAAAGTGGTGAAAGAGAAATGTTTGCTCCCCCTGAGGTTGTAGCAAACCTGAATACTGCTCTACAAAGAATCTAGAAAAGATTAGTAATAACAAGCAGTAATGCCAGTAATATTTTAACTTAGTTGAAAACAATTTTGAAATAGTGTACAAAACAGATTATGGCGCGCACTAGACAATATGAAAATGAAATGCAGCATTTGAAATGATTAACAATCTCAAGGTTCATAAATCAAACAGAATTACATTCATCATGATCATTACAAAACGAAAGCAAAAAGAAACAAAGACAAACAAAACTAAGAAGCCTAAGGTCCTAAACGCCTAGAGATGCTGGTCCTCATTATTAGCAGGGGATGAGGCTGAGACCGCTGTATTAACCTCAGCAGGTGTCTCCTCACCATGAGTTGCAGCAATCTCTACTGTTGTTGGAGCAGGTTCTTCAGCCGCCTGTCTTCCTATTTCAACAACATCGCTGAAGGACAACTTAATGCCCAGATGTTCCTGAATAGCTGCCACGTCTTGCGCCATCTGATTTTGGTCTGCTTGAATCTTCTGAATAGCAGCTTCAATCCTTTCATGAGATGCCTCCATCTTAGTATCAACTTAACAGTTCTCACATCAGTTTAACTCAGAATACACTTCAACAATTAACTCAGAGTCGATGTCCCCAATCGATTCTTTTAAAGAAATCAACAGGCTCAATCGATTTCCCAAATCAATTTCGAGCAATTTCAGAAGACTTTCATCTCAGTTCAGAAAAATACCTGCCTCAGCATCGATTTACCAAATCGATTCTTTTAAAGAAATAAAAACCACATATAAATCAATCGATTGTCCAAATCGATTTCGTGTTCACAGTTTTGATAAAAAAAAAAAGGACATATTATGGGTCACATCGATTAGGTCAATCGATTGTGTAACACATTTTCATGTGTAATCACAGGACAATCGATTTCGCAAATCGATTTGACACATAATTCAGATCTGACTAGGATCAATTATGCCTAATTTTATCCTAATGTGACAGAAACTTTCCTTTGGCAATGCTTTGGTGAAGATGTCTGCTAGCTGTTCAGTTGTGTTGACGTATTCCACCTTGATATTCCCACACTGAAACTGATCTCGAATGAAGTGATGCCGAATCTCGATATGCTTGGTCCTGGAATGCATAACTGGGTTCTTAGTGATACTGATCGCACTTGTGTTGTCGCACAAGATAGGAACAGTTCCTAAGTCCACACCAAAGTCTAACAAATGCTGTTTCATCCACATGATCTGAGCACAGCAACTTCCAGCTGCAATGTACTCAGCTTCTGCTGTTGACAAAGCGATACTGGTTTGCTTCTTGCTGAACCAAGATACAAGTGAATTACCCAGCAAATGACAAGTACCTGAGGTACTCTTCCTATCCAGTTTGCACCCAGCAAAATCTGAATCTGAATACCCAACCAAAGAACAAGTTGATCCCTTAGGATACCATAAACCAAGGTTCCTAGTTCCAACTAAATATCTGAAAATCCTCTTAACTGCACTAAGGTGAGACTCTTTAGGATTTGATTGATACCTCGCCCACAAACAAACACTGAACATGATGTCAGGCCTGCTTGCTGTGAGATAGAGCAATGATCCTATCATGCCTCTATACCTTGTAACATCCACTGGTTTACCCAACTCATCTCTATCTAAAAGGTTTCCTTGGCTCATAGGAGTATCAATGGGTTTGAAGCTATCAAATGAAAATTTCTTTATCAAGTCATTACAATATTTTGTTTGACTAATGAAGATACCTTGCTTGCTTTGGTTAATTTGAAATCCCAAAAAGTATGACAGTTCACCCATCATTGACATTTCAAATTGACCTTTCATTAGATTTTCAAAATTTTTGCATAGCTTATCATTTGTAGATCCAAATATTATGTCATCAACATAAACTTGGACCAGCAAGATATCTTTATCAGTAGTTTGTATGAAAAGAGTTTTATCCACATTTCCTCTTAAGAAATTTTGTGAAATGAGAAAGTTGCTAAGTTTCTCATACCAAGCTATAGGAGCTTGTTTCAATCCATAGAGAGCTTTTGTTAGCTTGTAGACTTGATTTGGAAATTCTGTATTTTCAAAACCAGGTGTTTGGCTAACAAAAACTTCCTCTTGGATCTCACCATTGAGAAAGGCACTTTTCACATCCATTTGATAAAGCTTAAAGTCCATTATACAAGCATAAGCAAGGAGGATTCTAATGGCTTCTAGTCTTGCTACAGGGGCATAGGTTTCATCAAAATCTACTCCCTCCTCTTGGTTGTAACCCTTGGCCACTAACCTAGCTTTATTTCTAGTTATAACACCATTCTCATCTAGCTTGTTCCTAAACACCCACCTAGTTCCTATGATATGCTGGTTTTCTGGTTTAGGTACTAGCTGCCACACTTTGTTCCTCTCAAACTGGTTTAACTCCTCTTGCATGGCTATTATCCAGTCAGGGTCCAAAAGTGCTTCTTTAATGTTTTTGGGTTCTACTTGGGAAACAAAGGCTGTAAGGTTGCAAAATTCTCTAAGGGATTT